>JAABKJ010001076.1:0-31709 GCA_011634705.1 Andricus grossulariae
ATATTCCTGAAGCCAAATTTTTTTTTCAAATTTTGTAAAATCCTGTAAATTAAAAAAATATATTATCAATGTGCTGGTTACTGTTTTCTAACACATATGAAATCTTAAAAAATCTTTTTTTAATTTTTTCAAAAAACCTAGAAAAATTATTTTTATATAACCTTAAATAAAATAAACGAAGTAAACAGAAAAATAAATAGCAATTCGAAAATTTCATTTTTTCAAACTATAATTTGCCGACCTTTTTTTATTAAAATTGCAAATGTTTGGTTTGAAATTTTTGTTGTAAAGAAATTTTGTATAGAATATTTAATGTTTTTTGGTTTAAAATACAACTAGTTGAAAATTAATCCTTTTTCGTTGAGCATTCAACTATTTTATTGAACTTTTTTTGTGTGACTTTAATTGTTTTGCATTTAAAATAAAAACCTTTTTGGATAAAAATAAAAACAATTATATTTTTCGTTGACAATTCATCTTTTTTGTTTAAAAATTCATCCAGTTGGTTGAAGATGAACTTTTTTGTTGAAATTTTGATTTGAAGCATCTGAAATTTTCAAAAATATTTTTAAATTTTCTCAAAATTCTTAGAAAAATTATATTAATATTAAAAAACAGAAAAAAATTCTTTGTTTGACGACTTTTCATCTTAATTAAAAATTAGTATTTTTTTTGTAAAAAATTATTCATCTAAATATAACATTTATACAGTTGGTTGAGAATTTAATTATTCGTTTAAAAATTACCATTTTCGAGAAAAAATAATTTTTTAATTTATTTTTTAAAATATTAATTTTTTTTCTGAATAAAAATACAATTAGTTGAAAATTAATTCTTTTCAGTTGAGGATTCAACAATTTTTTTGCAGATTTTTTAAAATGATTTTAACCTTTTTTGCATTCAAAATAAAAATCCACTTGTATAAAAATTAAAAAATTATAATTTTTGTTGAAAATTCATCTTTTTTTTTAAAAAATTAACTTTTTGGTTGAAGGTTAACCTTTTTGTGGAAATTTTGATTCTAGATATCTGAAATTTTCAAAAATCTTTTTATATTTTCTAAAGATTCTTAGTGACTTTATTTTAATTTTTTTTTAAATTCATTTATTTGGTTTTAGATTCATGACTGAAGTAGAATATTTATTACTTCAGTTGAAAATGTAACTTTTTGATGAAAATTAACTTTTTTTTCGAACATTCATCTATTCAATAAATTTCTTTAAATCAGAAAAGCATCAAAAGCTAAACAGATAAATCTTTGACAAAAAAAATTAATTTTTTTACAAAATATTTCAACTTTCAACCACGTAGTTGAATATTCAACCAATTAATTTAATTTTCAACTAAAAAACTTTAGTATTTAATTGAGTTTTATGTTAAATTAATTCATTTAAAAATATGAAAAACAAATTTTCAACAAAATAGTTTAATTTTTAATCCAAGAAGATGAATTTTTATCAAAAAATAAAATACTTGATATTTCAACCAGAAAGATCATGAATGTTCGCTAAAAAAAAAAGAATAATTTTGAACAAAGAAGTTTGATTTTCAAAATACATTTGAATTTTTAACTGACTGATGCACTTTCAAATCATAAATGGAATAGTTTAATTTTCTGTTGAATTAATTAATTTTCAACAAAAAAAAAATATTTTTATTTCAAATAAAAAAACAGTTGCAGAAGAGATCAATCTTTGACGAAAAAAATTATTTTTTAAAAAAGCAGTTGAACTTTCAGCCAAGTCGCTGATTTGTCAACTAAAAAATATCAATTTTTAACGATGAAAGGAATAGTTTAAGTTTACGTTAAATCACGTAATTTGAAAAAAAACTTTTCTTGAAACAAATTGTTTAAATTTTAGCGAAACAAGATGAATGATAGTGAAGTTCAAGAAAACTATTCAATTTTCAACAAAAACGTGAAATTTTTATTTAAAAAATTAATTTTCCACCATAAATGAAATTATAAATTTTTATTTTTAATAATTTTCAACAAGGAAAAAAGGAATTTAAAAAAAATCGTTCAACTTTCGACGTAAGAGTATCTTGGGACAAAAAAATTAATGTTTTTCAAAGTTGAATTTTCAACTATGAAATGTAAATTTTCAATTTTTCAACAAGAGAGTTCAATTTTCAACTACAGTTTAAAATTTTAATTCATGAAAATTAATTTTTAACGGAATTTTAACCAAAAATATTAATTTTGAAGTATAAATAGAATGGTTGAATTTCATGTTGAATTAATTAACTTTGAACAAAATGAAACAAATTTTCGAAGAAATATTTCAATTTTCAACCAAAGAACATCAATCCTTAACGAAAAATGTAATACTTGATATTTCAACAAAAAAATGTTTCAAATTAAAAACAGTTAGTTAAACAAAAGAGATGAATTTTTAACAAAAACGTTAAAACAATTTATTTTCAACAAAAACCAAAATTGGGTCAAAAACCAACAAAAACCAAATTGGGTCTTATAATAAAAATTTTATTTTTCAGCTTCCATAATCCTAGAAAGTATCGACTCCAGAGTAGATAAGTGTGATGACTTTTACAAATTTGCCTGTGGAAATTTTTTGAAAACAGCAGTGATTCCGAAAAATGAAACCTTTATCGACAGATACAGTTCCCTCTATAAAAAGAATATGGAGCAATTAAAAAGTAATATGGAAGAGCCAATTCAACCCAACGAAACAAAATCCATCACAATATCGAAAAACTTTTACAAGGCTTGCATGAACGAGAGTAAGTGCATTTTAATATCCAAAAAATCAATAATCCGATACTATCCGACCGATAAGCATGTTTTGTTAACTTTTGTTCAGAAAAAAACTGCAACTTTTTCGCACTTATTTGAAGTAAGATAGTTATAAACAATTATAAATTGTTTAAACAACTATGTTTGCAAACTTGCATTATTTATTACTTTACTAAGTAAAAAGTAGGTAAAAAGTTAAACATTTTATAAGAAACCGCAACTATATTCCATTAATAGAGAAGATAGTTATAAACAATAATAATTTGTTGAAATGATTATTTTTGCCAAGTTGAATTAATTATTAACTCACTATATGTGGCCATTGCACGTCCCGGGTGTGTCGGTATCCAACGTAGATATGTTGGCAACTATTCTTCAGTCGGTAAATGTTGGTTGCTTGCTAAATTATCCTTTGTGCGTCGAAGCGTCGTCTAAGGCTGTCGGTTGGCGAAGGATCCTGTGAAAAATAGAAGTGGGGATGAGGGAGCCCCAACCATCGCCCCTCTTGTGGCCGGCTTTACACCAACGAGCGGAAGGTTAGTTTCACGCGCGTACAACTGTTGGTGGGAGAGAAACTGGTCGGCTTTACACCGACGAGCGGAAGGTTAGTTTCACGCGCGTAGAACCGTCGGTGGGAGACAAGGAGAGAGAAGGAGAGAAGGGTTGCCAACTTGAAATTCATGTACTCCAGCTGATAGAAACTGTCGGTAACGTAGGTCATTAAAGATAATGGTGCACAGTTACCGGCAGTATCGATCAGCTGAAATATCTGAATTTTATAAGTTGGCAACCCTTCCTTAAGACGCTTTGCGAGGCGAATGTTTCTCTCCCCCCAGCCGTTCTAGGCGCGTGAAACTAACCTTCCTTTCGTCGGTGTAAAGCCGACCACTGTCGTTTCGGAGAGCGCTTGAAAGAAGGATTGCCAATTTATAAAATTCATGTACTCCAGCTGATGGAAACTGTCGGTAACGTAGGTCATCAAAGGTAATGATGCACATTTAAAGACAGTTTCGATCAGCTGGAATATCTGAATTTTATAAGTTGGCAAACCTTCTTTCACGCGCTTTTCGAGGCGAAAGTTTCTCTTCACCCATCTGTTCTACGCGCGTGAAACTAACCTTCCACTCGTCGGTGTAAAGCCGACCGAAGAATGATCGAACTGGAGGAAGATGTTGTGTGTTACCCGTTTGGGCATTGTTACACAATCCGAGAGAAATTTGACATGAATGGAATTTAAAGTGACGTTTATTATGTGTGGGAAAAAAAGCCCGCAAGCGGGAAAAAAACCACAATATCTGTTAATTTATTTTATGAAAGAAAAGGTGAGAATAGAAGAGGAGGGTTAAGGGGGTAGAGGGGTCGGAAGAAGAAAATAGCTAGTAGGTCAGGGGTGGCAAGGCCACCTCGACCTGGGTCACTTATTTCATGAGAAAGTCTTTCGGCATCGCGTCTTTGCGAAGAGAATCAAAATTATATCTCCCTAGAGAGGAAATATGTTGAAAAGGTGATAATGATGCAGATTCGTAGAATTTAGTGGCGGTTTCCTTGATATACTCTGAAATGTATGGTAGTTGAAATTCTCTGTGAAGAACAGAGTTCTTAGTATATCTGTGGCTTTTTGTGATACGTCTAAGAAATTTATTCTGAATGATCCGATTAATATTTATCTTTGACGCGCCTCCCCAAACTGTACATGCATAAGTTATAATTGGTTGCAAAAACGTTTTGTAGATTAGGATTCCATATTCAGGTTTCAGACTCGAGTGTCTATTAATGATAGGATTGAAGCGTGACATGACGTTTTGAAGACGTTTTTGAAGTTTACCTCCTAAATAGTTTATGGAGTTTTTTCGTTCTATTGGTTCGTTAAACATTTTCGGTGGATCTATTTTAGTTGGCCTTCTGACTGAGAAAAGGATTTATTTTGACTTTGTTACGTTTATTTTTATTCTTCAGAGTTTAGCCCAAGATTCAATGACTTCAAGAGCTTTGTTAAGCAGTTTGAAAAATTTTGGAACTGACCGGGAGGAAGTGAATAACGTGGTGTCGTCTGCGTATAATCCAATTGAAACTTCGGGGACCTCAGGGATGTCGTTTACGTAGATAATAAAAAATACCGGTCCTAGAATGGTTTCTCTTTTGAAAGTGTCTGGCCTATTTTGACTGAAAATTTTCTATTGGTAAGATAGGAATGTATAAAATGGATAAGCCCTTTTGGGAATTTGTAATTTATTAGTTTTCTGAGCAGTACTACATGCCAGACACTATCGAAAGCTTTTCTACATAGAGAAACACAGCTCCAGTATGTTTTCTTCGACTGAAATTTAAACTAATGGCTTCGGTAAGCTTGAGCATCATATGCTGCGTAGTGATCTTTTCTATACCCGTTTTGTTGCAGTTTAAGGATGCTATTTTCCTCGAGTTGATAGTTTACGCGAGTATTATTTTTTCTAAAATTTTGCTCATTGTGTTGAGAAGGCTAATGGGCTTGTAGCTGGTTCGATGATATGGATCCTTGTCTTTTTTCTGAATAACTAGTATGTGAGCTACTTTCCAAGTTTCAAGAAAGTAGCTTAGATGTATACAGACATTGAAGATAAGTGCAAGGAGAGTTAGGCACGAGATAGAAACCTTTTTGAGAACTAAATTTGAAATTGAATCAGGGCCGAGTGCTTTGTCGTTTTTGGTATTTTTAATTTGCTTGGATAATTCCTTGTAGGTTATTTGTTTGAAGTTATCGGTGCTTGGGATTTTTAGAAAGTCTGAAATAATTTTTTCACATTCAGAGATGTGTTGCGGGTCAGTTGTCTCGTCATGTGGAGTGAAGTTACTTTCATAATTTATTGATAGGAGATTTGCTTTGTCGTTAGGAGAAAGTACAAACGTTTGATCCGGTCATTTGAGAGGGTGGATATTAGTTCGCGGCTTGGTTAGGGATTTAGTCATACGATATATGGAGTTATCTTCAATTTGAAGTTTACCGACTTCTGTGTTCCAATTTTCACATCGGTGCTCTCAAAATTTGGTTGCAATAGTTTTCCGAAGGCGTTCAATGATATTTTTAGAAATACAACTTTTAGTTCTCTGATGTGTTCGGCTGAGTTTATTATGAGTATGGAGAAGGTCTTCAATCTCGGGGCTGAGAGATGGATCGCATTTATTAATGGTAGTCTGAGGGACTGAAGCGTGAATGGCAGTTTTTATAGTAGAGGTGAGATTAGATATGGCTTCGTCAATGTGAGTAGTGTTTGTTAGTGAAGTTTCCAATTTAACATGAGTTTCTAGAGTCGAGTTGAATGTTTGCCAATTTGCTTTTGCAAAATTATAGCGAGGCGCGACCGGAGCTTTTTCGAAATTGGTGAAAAGGCTTAGAAGTACTGGTCGATGATCTGAGTCCAATTCGTCAATGATGATAGTGTCGTGATAGTAGAAGCTATTTTTTGTAATTGCAAAGTCAATAAGGTCAGATTCATGTTTCGTATTGTGGGGAAAAATGTATGCGAGTCTGGTGCGGAGACAGGTAGGCACTTGTCATTTATGTATTCGAATAACTGTTTTTCAATATTGTTGTTCGTTCTGCTGTTCCAAGCTAAGTGTTTGGCGTTGAAGTCACCTGCAGCAATTACCGAGAGTGCAAGTTTGAATATTTTTTTTATCGTGATTTTTTGTGAATTGGCGAGAGGGAGTTTGGTAGAGTGAGGCGTTGGCATATCGTTTCCCGTGAATTCTTATTTGTATAGCAGTAGCTTCGAGGGCTTCGAGGTCAGGAATTATTAGTTCCTGGTGGTCAATTTTTTCTTGAATTAAAATCGCGGTACCTGTATTAGTGTTGTTTCTATATACTTCGTAGCCACGAACTAGATTGACTCGTAGCGTTTCGCGCAGTAGAGTTTCATTAGGTCAGCAAATGGTGATGTTATTCTTGTAGAGGTATGTGGGTAATTCGTGTCTTTTTTTGATGATACCCTGGGCATTTCAATAAATTATTTTTAGACTGGTATTATTGAAGGTGGCCATTTTCGATAGCAAGTGGAAGTATACTACCTATAATCTCGGCGCTTGAATTTATAGCTTCGGAAATGCTGATCGTGCCCCCCCCCCCCATTATATCGGTGGTTAAAGTTGTAGCTCTTTTTAACAGGTTCACTAGATTTATTTTGACATTCAGAGAATCTGTGTTTTTATTTGGTGTGATTTCTGGAATGATTTTATTCAGTGGAGTGGGAATTGTCGTGGCTCTTTCCGCTTTAGCTCGAATATTAGTAGGTTTCGGTATTTTTGATGGTTGCGTAGTTTCAGGTTTAATTGCGCATGCCTGTGATGTAGAGGCGACGGTCGCGTTGAAGAGCGGTAATTTTTTCGGAAGAGGGGAACTGGCTACTGGGGTGTTTGCTGGTTATACGCGATAGGTTTATAACTGGTAGATGTTTTTAAAATATTGTGGAGAACTGAATATGGATGATTAGCTTCATCCACGAATACGTTTATAGTTGGGATTTTTCCCGGTGGCGACGGTACGCGTGAATTTAGATTTGTCGCGTTTGGTTTCGATCCTGGCGCGGCCATACTATTGGGCTTGTTAGGGATTGTGGTTAGTGGTGCAGACTTATTAGAAGTAGGGATACTCACGATAGACGTCTTTGACGTCTTACTGCTTCCACAGATGGAGAGGGTGGACGCTTTTTCGGGGGAGTCGCTGCTAGACTGCGCTCCGTGTTTACACGGAAGCATATTTATGCGCGACCCACTGGACAGCGCGCGCCAGTCGGGTAGGACGTGGTGGGGGACGGCTTGTGGTTGGTCGCTGCTGTGACGCACGCCAGCCAATCCGCACGGCATCCGTGGTAGCGGGGTCCGCTAGAGTGGGGGTAGTTGTTGGTTGGCTACCAGCCTGGCGTGAGCGAAGCCAGTCAGAACCTGCTACCGGTACCACGCTCTGATTGGCAGAAATCGTGGCACGAGCGAAGTTTGATGTGAAAATCTCGTGTTCTCTGCAACGCATTCAAATCAGACCTGTAAGCAAGGACTAATTTTTAATAGTTAGCCCGGTTAATTGCCCGGTACTATACATCAGTAGTCCGATACTATTCCAAGGTCATTCAATACAATTAATTGGTAGTCCGATAATATCAAACTATAGTCCCATACTGTGCGAAGGTAATTTAATACAATCAAGCTCGAATCCGATACTATCAAGCTATAGTCCGATACTATCCAAAGGCCATTTAATGGTATCAGGCTATAATCGGATACCATCAAGCTATAGTCCGATGCTATTCATCGGAAGTTTGACAAAATTTTTCCTATAAAAAACTAATTTTTTTTGTGTAGATCAAATTGAAAAAAATGGTGTCCAGACAGCATTAGCTAAATTAAAAAAATTAGGCGGCTGGCCCCTACTGGAAGGAGACTCTTGGAAAGAGAAAAACTTTAATTGGATACAGACAACTTATGATATGCAAGATTTGGGATTTAATACGTTTTACCTCTTCGTTGCCGATGTTATTGGCACTACTTACCAGAACAAATCAAGAAGTGTGTTATATGTGAGTAATTACTAACAGAGAGGAAAATAACAATTTGAGGTAAAAATAGAATATTTTCACTAAACAAATTTTTTTCTTAGATTGACGAACCATTTCTCGCTGTTGATAGCCAAATTTTAGTGAAAGGGTTTAATAACAAGAATGTCAAGGCCTACTACAATTTAATGGTTGATGTAGCTGTTATCTATGGTGCAAATAGAGCTAGGGCTGAAAAAGAATTGAAGGAAGTTCTTGAATTTGAAATTCAGCTCGCCAGTGTGAGTAATAATTTAATAATAATTCGAAAAATTAAATTATATCGTAATTTTATATCATAATTGAACCTCAAAATTGGATCAAAATCCGTCAGTTTTAAGACGCTTTATTAAAATCAAGAAAAATTAATGAATAAAAGATTAATAAAAATTTGCTCAATTTTTTTTAACGAAAAATTATTAAATTTCGACAAATACTCAAACGATGTGAATCTAAAGAAACATTTTTGAGGGCAAAAATATAATTTCCAGAGCCATAGAGAAATTGAACTCAGAAATTGAAATTTTAATTCTTTCACAACCGAAATTCGAATTTAACTACACAATGATTAGAATCAAGAAAAAGAATGCAAGTGTTCAATACTAAAAAAAGATAATAATAAAAATAGAAGGAAGATTTTTATTAAAAGCCTATTATGCGCTATTATGAAGAAAAAAAATTTGCTCAGAATAAAATTGTTTGAAAAAAGGTTTTTGAAAAAAAGAAAAAAAAAAATTGGAGACAAATTTTTGAGAAAATGAATTAAAAAAAAAATTTCTTTGATGAAAAATGTTGGGAAAAAAGACTTTTGAAACAATAATTTTGAAAACAATTGGGGAAAAAAATTTTGTTCGCAAAATCATTTAATAAGAACCGAAACGCTATTTTCTCAATGGCAACCCATTTTCGAGAAATTCGACTATTATCATTTTTTTTATAAATTAAATTGTTTAGTATATTATCATGTAAGATTATGTGAACATCAAATTTTTCAAACTTGTTTTCAATAAAAAATTTTTTGTTTTCTCTTCTCCAGTTGAATTTTTAAAACTTGCATTTTAAAATATCGAAAATTGAAAAAAGTTGAATTTTCCACACTTAAAAATTAAATTTTTAAAATTGTAATGGTTTTTTTTTTATATCTTGATTTTTTTTAGTTTTGAAATACCAATTTTTGGTTTAGTGTAACCTAAAATTGTTGAAACAATCTAACAATTTTATATTGACAAGGCACCTTTCCGGTGTAAAGTGTTAACATAACCTGAATTAATTACATCATCGACGGATAGTGCTGGACCACTAGCCGGGTGACCTGTTGAAAAATAACTTTTGTTTTTCAAGAATATAGCGCCGGTTAGTGGTCCAATACTATCCTTTTGATAGTATCAGACCACTAAGTCGGCGATCTATAAAAATTTATCCGTGACTTTGAAAGATGATAGCGCCGTTTAAAAAATAAATAAAAATATGTTTTCTGACCGTTGGCAAGCTTATTAAATTCTGCAATTTTTTCGCCTCAGTTAAAGTAATTTAGCAGTCTAGATATTGAACTATTAAGTGAAAAAGGCCAGTATGAAATTAATTTTTCTAGCTAATACCGAGAAATGAAGTTGAAGTACAAAATATCTAAAAAATCAGAATTTTATTTTTGTTTTTCTCACGTGATAATTCAATACCCGCAGACGAAAATACTTCAACTAGGGCCTATTAACGCAGAAGTTAACAAGCTTTCAATGAGTTTTAAAAATATACCTTTACCTGTATTCTGGACGGGGTTATGGCCTTTTAAAGAAGGCGCTAATTTCAATGGGTCACTCAGTTTCTCGTCCGATGCTATCCGTGGGTCCGATACTATTGTACTAAAATATCTTAAACCCCTAGAACTCCGTAACCCAAGAATTTAGACTGAATGAACCTCTTAACGGAAAGCTAACAGCATTGAAAGATCTCGCAAAAAAATATCCGTCTATTCCCTGGAAGGAATATTTCAACGCATATCTCAAGTCGGTCTCCATAGTTATTGATGACGATGAACTGATACAAGTGAACCAGGTTGCATTTTTTGATAAATTTGAAGCATTGATAAGGAAAACCCCAAAAAGGGTGCTGGCTAATTACATGCTGTGGCAAGCAGTTGAGGAAAGTATACCTTACTTAAATGAAAAAATTAGGAATGCCCAAAAAACGTATGAAACTGTACGCAATCCCGGTGAAGATCTGACTCAAGCTAGATGGTGGGAATGCCTCGAGGGGGCTTCAGCCATTAATCCGATAGGACCGAGTACTGGTGCTCTATATGTCAGGAAGAACTTGAATCAAAAATCTAAGAAAAATGTAGAAGAACTAGCAGTCGATTTGGAAGAACAGTTTAGGAAAAATCTGAAAGAGGTGAGATTTTTTCATTAACTATATACAAAATCTATTTCAAAGACACTGAACGTCAAAATTGTGCATCCACTTAGAGGGAGACCATAAACTAAGAAGGAGAGGTCGCGAGATGTGCATCGCCGATTCGAATGGGGCTTTACAGGATAAAAGAACATCAAAATCCATTAGGGGCGTATTTTTTCTTTCGATCCAATGGGCCTTTGTTTCCGAGATTTCGAGGTTTGAGTACATACGCTCGAGCGCTCGACGCACGAAGTCCGGGGTAGTGGCGAATCCACTTTAGACTGGATCTCGGACATCGTGCGTCGAGCGCTCGAGCTTAAATACTCAAGCCTCGATATCCCGGACACTAAGGCCCATCGGATCGAAAGGAAAAATACGTTCCTAATGGATTTCGATGTACTTTCATCCTGTGAAGCCCCAGTCGAATTGGTGATGTACATCTCGCGACCATATCTTGTAAATTGGTAATATTGGGCTTTTTTCGACAGTTGTATCAATAACTAAACAGTAAAATTTTTCAGCAAAGTAGACGAATTTTCAAAAATATATTTGAACTTTCAACCAAGTAGATAAAGTTCTATGACAAAAAGACAAACTTTTTCGAAGAAAGTTGAATTTTGAACCACGAGCAAAACAAAAAATGTTAATTGACTACGAAATAGTTGACTTTTCAACTTACAAAGGAAAAATTTGCAACGAAAAATTAAATAATTAAATTTGGAATTGAAAAAACGAATTTTTGACAAAATGAAAGAAATTTTTAATAGACCTGTTAAGTTTTCAACGAAAACTTTATTTTGTAACCAAAAAAGATGAATTTGCAGTTGATTTTGCGACAAAAAAGATAAATTGAAAATAAAATCTATAGTAAGTGATATTTCAGCCAAAAAATATTTTCATTTGAAATCAAGAACAGTAGAATCCAATAAGAAAACGAATTTTTAACAAAATATTCGAATTTTTTGCCAAAAATAACTATTTTTCAATTATTCATTTTCATTTTTAACAAAAAGGTGAATTTCAACCAAAATCCATGGTTTATGCACTAAGTAGTCTAATTTTCAACTAAAAAGATCAATTATCAATTTAAAATCTCAATTTTTCACAAAAAATGAAATAGTTTCCGCAATAGTACCGTTAACAGTAATATGTAAGATATCGCTTTTTTAAACTCAAGGCTAATTTTGA
The DNA here is from genome assembly GCA_011634705.1 of Andricus grossulariae. Lineage (NCBI taxonomy): Eukaryota > Metazoa > Arthropoda > Insecta > Hymenoptera > Cynipidae > Andricus > Andricus grossulariae. The sequence goes on from JAABKJ010001076.1 coordinate 11,899, forward strand.
ATGGATCGATACTATTCTTCGGTACTTTACTTGATTTGTTTCAGGTCGACTGGATGGATGAAAAAACAAAAACAATTGCTTTGGATAAACTTAAATCACTGAAAAACTTCATTGGAGCTCCTGAGGAACTTCTAGGTGACAAGATGCTTAACGAATATTACAAGAAGTTGGAAATAATCCCAAATGATTACCTTCAAACATATTTAAACTTGAACAAGTTCCAGCACCATACTATATCCGGTCTATTGAGAAAGCCTGCGGACGCACCAGATTGGACATTGCTTTCAAACTTTCGACCTGCTGAAGCAACGGCTTCGTATGACGACGCAAACAAGATCTGTAGGTCTATTTTATTTATAAACTACTAACGGATAGTATCAGATCACTAACTGGATGAAGTATTAAAATTTATTCTTGAATTGAAAAGAAGTTACCATCTCTGGAATATAGATACAAATATTTAAACGGCGCTATCACCTTTTAAAGTCAAGGCTTGTTCCTAATAGTTCACTTGATCAGTAGTCCGATACTATCCTTCAGTAAGTTAACTGTAAGCAGTTGTCTTTTTATATAAGCAACACACACTACCGACGGATAGTATCGGACTACTAACTGGACAACCTATCAAAAATTAGAATTGACTTCAAGAGGTGATAGGGCTTTCCGAAATGTTAGTACTAATATATAAGGAGCGCTGTAACCTTTCAAAGTCAAGGTTAGTTCTTGATAGTTCACTTGGTTAGTAATCCGATACTATTCTTCAGCAAGTTACAGGATGAAAGCACATCAAAATCCATTAGGGGCGTATTTTTTCTTTCGATCCAATGGGCCTTTGTTTTCGAGATATCGAGGTTTGAGTATTTACGCTTGAGCGCTCGACGCACGAAGTCCATGGGGAGTGGCGAATCCACTTTAGACCGGACCTCGGACTTCGTGCGTCGAGCGCTCGAGCGTAAATACTCAAACCTCGATATCCTTTAGCGCTATAAGCTCTCGAAGTCGAGGCCTATTCTTAATAGTTTACTTGGTTATTGGTCCGATACTATCCTTCACTAGGTTGGCTGTGGAGTTGTCATTTTTTGCTAAGTAAGGTACACTACCAACGGAAAGTATCGGACAGCTAACTATGATGACCTACTAAAAATTTGTCTTGACTTTGGAAGATCATAGCGCCCTCCAGAAAATAAATAGAAACATTTTTAGAAAATTTTTAGAAAGCTCATTTAATTTCGCGTCAAATGAAACCAAATTAAAATAATTTGTTCTTTTGTACATTAAATTATCACGTGAGAAAGAGCAAAATAACATTCCGATTTTTGAGAACACTTGTACTTCATATTCAACCCCTGACAGGAGCTTGTAAATTTAATTAATTTATTAGATATTTTACGAAAGTGATCTTTAGGATTTTAGATTTTATTGGAATATTGGAAAACCTTGTCGGGTTCTTGAAATATTAATTTTTTGCGCGAGCCTGCTGAATTTAAAGTATATTACTGCATCGTGATTTGACTGTGTATTTTTGCCTTTCTCTCGTGATAATTAAATACCCGCAAAACCAAATTACTCGAACTAGGGTTCATTTAACGCATAATTTAATGAGCTTTCTAAAGGGTAAATCGAAATATTTTTATGTATACTCTGGATGGCGCTACGGCCTTCCAAAGTCAAGGCTATTTTTAAATAGGTCAGCCGGTTAGTTATCCGATCCTATCCGACGGTTTCATACTTCTTTCCCTATTCCCCTCGAATAATCTTGGAAAAAAAAAAATAATTTCCAACAAAATATTTCATTTTCCAACCAATAATCATGGTTGAAAATTCTGCTATTTGGTTATAAATTGTGTTTCCTTGTTTGACGTTTTTCTTTAAACTTATCTTTGTAGTTGAAAAATGGACTACTTATTTTAAAATCGATCTATTTTGTTGAAAATTCTTTTGTTTTCGCAGCAAATTATTCTTGTGGTCAATTTTCAACAAAAAGTAAAATAATTGCATTTTCAATGAGAAAAATTAATTCATAACAAAAAAGGAACACATTCACAACAAAATATTCAAAGTTTCAACCAAATAGTGGAATTTTCAACGAAAAAAAATAATTTTGGAATGAGAATTAAATTATTGAATGTTGAGGTAAAAAATCCATTTTAACAAAGGAAGAAACATTTTTAATTAATTAAATAAATTTTAAACTAAAATGAGGAACCTTAAAAAAAATATTTTTCAATGAAATATTTCAACTTTCATTCAAATAGTCATCATTTTAGTTAAAAATTAATCTACTTGATTGAAAATTTAACTATGTTGTTAAAAATACGTTTTTTTTAATTAATTTTTTTAACTAAAACTGTAACTATTCCATTTTTCGTCGAAAATTGATACTTTTAATTGACAACTAGTGTTTTCTTATTGAAAATGCATTGCATTTACCAGTTTTTTTTTAAATTCCAACTTAATATATTTTTGGCCGTAAATTAACTTTATTGTTGAAAATTCATATTTTGGGGTTAAGAATGTTACTCTTTTGTAACAAAATTTTCTTTTTGTTTTTAAAATTCTATATTTTAGTAGAAAATGAAACTATTTCCGTGAATACTATATATACAATCTTTATAAAAAATTCCATAATTTCGTTTAAACTGAAACTATTATTAAAATAATTAAACTATTCGGTAGAAAATTAACTTTTTTGTTGAAAAATCATGTTTTTGGGTTGAAAATTCAACTGGTTTGTGAATAATTCGTATTTTTTGTTTAAAAACTGATGTATTTTGTATGAAATTTATCTTTTTTGTAGAATAGTGAGGTTATTGGTGAAAAATTAATTTTCTTATTCGTAAAGAAAACTATTTGGTAGAAAATTAATGTTTTAGACTGAAAATTGAATTACTTATCTGAGAACCGAACTAATTTGTTGAAACTTCCTTTTTTATAGATTCACCTTTTTTGTTTAAAAAATTTAATTATTTTGTTGGAAATTCAGAGGGAATTAAACTGATTGAAAATCTGTTGCTTCTTTGTGGAAAATCAAATTCTAACTCGAAAATTTGAGGATTTTATTTTTGGTTGAAAATTTATCTACTTTAGTTAAAAATTAAACTATTTTATTGAAAATTCATACATTGTTTCGAAAATTCGAATTTTAGAACCATTTTGTTAAAGTTATCATCTTCGGTAAAGAATTTAACCCATTTTTTAAAAACTGGTCCTTTTTGGATTGATAATTAAGTTTTTATGGTAGAAAATTCATCTTTCTTGGTTGAAAAAAAACTTTTTTCAAAAAGTTCAAATTCTCTTATTAAAATTGGGTTGTGAAATAGGATATTTGAATATTTTTAATTATACACTATCGACGGATAGTATCGGACCACTGCTATATCTATTTCAAATCAAAGAGGCAAATACACTGAAGGTCAAAATCGTGCGTCCACGTAGAAGTAGACCATAAACCAACACGGAGAGGTCGCAAGATGTGCATCGCCGATTCGAATGGGGCTTTACAGGATGAAAGCACATCAAAATCCATTAGGGGCGTATTCTTTCTTTCGATACAATTGGCCTTTATTTCCGAGATATCGAGGTTTGAGTATTTACGCTCGAGCGCTCGACGCACGAATTCTGGAGGGAGTGACGAATCCACTGTAGACGGGACCTCGGACTTCGTGCGTCGAGCGCTCGAGCGTAAGTACTCAATTCTCGATATCCCGGACACTAAGGTCCATCGGATCGAAAAAAAAATACGTCCCTGATGGATTTTGATGTACTTTCATTCTGTGAAGCCCCAGTCAAATCGGTGATGTACATCTCACGACCACATCTTGTAGATTGGTAATTTCTGACAATTTTCGACAGTTGTATCAATAACCAAACAGTAACATTTTTCAGCAAAATAGACGAATTTTTAACTATATATTTGAATTTTCAACCAAGTAGGTAAATTTTAATGAGAAAAAGACAAACTTTTTCGAAGAATGTTGAATTTTGAACCATGAGCAAAAAAAATGGTAATTGACTATCCAATAGTTAAATTTTGAACTCAGAAAGGAAAAATTTACAACGAAAAATAAAATAATGAAATTTTGAATGAAAAAAACGAATTTTTGACGAAAAGAAAGGAATTTAAAAGGAATTTTATAGAATTTTAAATTTAAAAGACTTTAAAAGGTGATAGCACCGTCCAGAATATAGATAGAAATATTTTCAAAAAATCTTTGGAGAGCTTATTAAATTCTGCGTTGAACAAGCTTCACTTTAAGTAATTGGGCACAGTATATATTTAATTATCACGTGAGAAATAATAAAATTTAAATTTTCAAGAAATTTCATACTTCAACTTCAACTCTTCGTAGCAGTCACAAAAATTAATACAATAATACAATATTTTACAAAAATAATCTGTAGGATTTCGCCTTGCATTTGAGCTATTATCCGTTAAAAATCTTCAGGGGTTCATGAAATAATAAATTTTAATAGTTCAGCCGGTTCAGTGGTCCGATACTATCCACCGGTAGTGTAGGGATATTGGCAACTAAACCCACTCTCATTGTAAAAAAAAAACATTTTTTTTATTATAAAGTTTGAAATTTATAACATTTATTAATCTACAAATGTTATATGAACTCCATTATTTCAGATATCTCGGCTGGAATTCTACAAGACGTTTTCTTCAATATGGATAGGCCTCGGTACCTGAACTACGCTGGGATTGGTTCGTTTGTGATTGGAAGTACTATCACTAGAGCTTTCGATAAGGACGCTGCGGAACATGATAAAAAAGGAGACCCTAAAAATTGGTGGTCTGCAGAAACAAACAAAAAATTTCTTGAAAAATCTGCTTGCATTAATGAGCAGTATAAAAGTTTCACTATCAAAGAAGGCGGCCTCAAGGTACGTATATGAAGGATTCATAAAAAGAATTATTTTGGTCTTTTTAGTTTAAACTATTACCTCAGCTTTATCAATTTTTCATTAATTTATCCTGTTGTTTTCTTCTAGTATGTTACCATTTTGTATTTCTGCTTTTAATTTTAAAACTTTACACCACTGACCGATTGTATCCGACAACCTATTAAAAATGACCCTTTTTTTAAAGGTGATATCGCCGACTAAAAAGAAGAAATAATATATTTTTGAAACTATTGGAAAGATTATTAAATCCTGCGTTAAATGAGCTTTACTTAAAGTGATTTGGCCTTTTTAGTAATTAATTATCACTCGAATAGCGAATATAAATAAAAATATAAAATTCCGATTTTTAAGGAATTTTTTGCAATAATTTATTTTAAATTTCGCATGCCCGGACAAACAAATTATTATTTTATGAACCCGTGCAGTTTTTCTTTAAAGTTTGATTGCTGGAATGAAAGTTAAGATTCTCGAGATCACTTTTGTAAAATATTAAATTAATTTATCTTGCTTCTGCTAAGACTTGAAGTTGAAGTACGAAATTCCTTAAAAATCGAAATTTTTTTTTCATCGGTCGCACTTGATAATATAATACCCACATTTACAAATTAATTCAACTAAGGCTCATTTTATGCAGAATTTAATGAGCTTTTCAAGGGTTAAAAAAATATATCTTTATCCATATTCTGGACGGCATTATGAGCATTTAAAGTTGAGGCTAATTTTTAATGATTTCAATAGTATTTTTAATGATTCCAAGAGACTTGAAAAAATTTTAAAGAATTTTTATTCATTTTTTATCTTTGTAATTTTTTTTAACCTCTTTAAAATTTCTTGAAATTTTTGAAAATTACCTAAAATCTTTCAAATGTGTGCAAACGCCTTAAAATTATTGAAACTTGTAGAAAATTTCTCTAAATCTTAAAAAAAATAACACACTATTTTAAATCCTTTCAAATATTTGAAAAATTCCTAAAATTTTTTTAACCTCTTGACAATTCCTTAAAATTTATGAAAAATACCCTAAAATCTTTGAAATTTCTTCAAGCCACTTAAAATTATTGAAAATTATAGAAAATTTCTTGGAAAGATAAAAAATAACCTACACTACTTTAAACCATTTGAAAATCTGTAAAAATGTTGTACAATTTTTTTAACCTCTTAAAAATTTCTTTGAATTTTAAAAAAACACCCTAAAATCTTTTAAATTTCTGTAAACCCCTTAAAATTATTGAAATTAATAGAAAATTTTTCGGAAACTTCAAAAATAACCTACACTACTTTAAACCATTTTAAAATCTGTAAAAGTTTTATAAAATTTTTTTTAACCTCTTAAAAATTTCTCTGAATTTTTGAAAAATACCGTAAAATCTTTTGAATCTCTGTAAACCCTTCGAATTATTGAAACTTATAGACAATTCCTCGAAATCTTGAAAAAATAACATACACTATTTCAAATCCCTTGAAATATTTAAAAATCTTGTGCAATTTTTTTTAATTTTTTGAAAATTCCTTGGGATTTGAAAAAAATACCCTAAAATATTTCAAATTCCTTCAGACCTCCAAAATTTATTCAAACATGTAGAAAATTTCTCGCAACCTTAAAAACTAACATACACGATTTTTAATCCTTTAAAATATTTTAAAATTTTGCGAATTTTTTTTAAGCTGTTTAAAATTGCTTAAAATTTTTGAAAATACCCTAAAATCTTTTAAATTCCGGCAAAAATATATTATATTATTATATTTCGAATCCTTTGCAATTCTACGAAATTCTGTGACATGTTTTTATAATTTTTGAAAAATTCATTGGAACTTTGAAAAATACCCTAAAGTTTAAATTTTTTAAAACAATTTTGAATTATTTAAACAAATGAAAAATCTTTGCAATATTTGAAAATAACATACACTATTTTAAATCCTCTGAAATCTGTGGAACGTTTTTTTAATCTTTTGAAAATTCCTTAAAATCTTGAAAAATAGTATAAAAAGGTTTAAATTCTTTTAAAGCGTTTGAAATTCCGTTTTTTTAAATGAATACAAATTTGCTACAATCTTTCAGATGTCTTCAAATTATTAAAATATATTGAAAAATACCATTGAATTTTTTACATTCATTTAAATTATTGAAATATTTTGAAAATTCCTCGGAATCTTTTCAAATAATCTACTCTTTTTCAAACCTTTTGAAATTTTTGGAAATTTCGTGATGATAATTTGAATCCCTTAAAAATCCCTTGGAATTTTTTGGAGATATAAGATGTTTAAAATACTTTAAAAACTTTTGAAATTCAGTGATTTTTTCTTTAATTTCTTGAAATCTTTAAAAATACTACAAAATGTTTTAAATACTTTTGAAACTTTTTGAATTTCGTGATTTTCAATCTGGTCAAAATCCTTCCAACTTTTTGAATATATTGAAAATTTTTGTAGAATCTTTTTAAAAAGCCAGGAACGATTTTAAACCTTTTGAAATTTCTCGAATCCCTTCAAAATTCCTTGGAATTGGTCAAAATAAAATTAAACATTTAAAATTCTTTTACATACTTTGAAATTTTTTAATATCTTGGACATTAGTTCAATATTTTCAAAAATAGACTCAAATATTTCATATACTTGGAAATCCATAAAATTTAAAAAAAATGATTTGAAATTCATTAAAATCTTTGTAAAAAGCCAGCAGAATTTCAGCTCGCTTAAAATTCCGGAATATTTCTTGAATCATTTAAAAATTTATTGAAAATTTTTTAAATACTCTGGAATATTACAAATTTGCGGATATCCCTCAAATTTCCAAAATCTTTCAGAATTTTTTTTTTAATTGATAAAAATAGCCTAAAATATTTAAAATCCCTTCGAAATATTAAAATCAATTGAAAATTCCTCAGGATCTCCAAAAATATCCTGCAATATATTGGGTAATTTAAATTTCCTGGAAATTTTCAAATCTCTCAAAACTTCCTTGAAATATTTAAGATTACCCAAATATATATTTAAATTACATTTGAAAATTTATTGAAATATTTGAAATTCTCTTCAAATTTTTAAAATGGTAGAAAATCCCTCAATTTGGAAATATTTTAAATTTTCTGAAATCCCTTTTATTTTTTAAACTATCCGAAAATCTCATAGATCCTGTGTGAAATTTTGCCATATGTTTTTAGGTTCTAGGAAAAAATGTGGAAAAGAGCATGGAATTTTAAAAATCTTGTGAAATCTCCTCAAATATATTTGAGAATCTCTTCCAATCTTCAAAATTCTACGAAATCCCTCAATTCATGCAAAATTCATTGAAACTCATAGAAATCTTAAAAAATATTTAGAAATTTTTAATTTTTATTTAAAACACTTAAAATTACTTTTTAAAAAAATCATTAAAAATACCCTAAAACCTTTTAAATCCCAAGAAACCCTTCAAAATTTCGGAAATTCTTGCAATCCTATGAAATTGTTTTCAAATTTCTTAAAATCCCTTAACTTGCAGATGTTCAACCGAAAATACTGCCGGATAGTATCGGACCACTAACCGGGTGACCTATTAAAAATTATTTTTGACTTTGAAAGGTGATAACGCCGTCTAGAATAAAAATAATTTTTTTTTTATAAAACTGTTGGAATGTTTACTAAATTCTGCGTTAAATGATTCCCAGTTGAAGTAATTTGGCCTCATTGATACAGTCGAATCTGGATTTAGTGTCGGTTTTGGGGCTGACCTTGACATTAAATCCAGATTTTCGGAACGTAAACAGTCAGGGGCGTATGAACCGTTTCCTGTGGATTTAACTGCGTTGTAAAAAATATTTTGAAAATTATTTTTAACGGAAATGAGGAAGAAAGTTTGCTCAGCGGGTCGCTGAGCATCTCGTTTAAAATGAGAGCTCTGTCTTCAATAGTCGGTCGAGATACTCTGTCGCTCACTTGATCAAGCCATTCGAAGACAGCAGCATACAAAAGCACATCACTTTTTTCACCAAAACATCTCGCAAAAAAGTTGAAGTAGGAAGCTCGCACTTTCGCGTAGCGCATACTGCGCATAGCGCAGTTTTATAACCAGACTGTATTAAATGTATTAAATTATCACGTGCAAAAGACAAAATGAAAATCCACATTGCTCAACTAATTTGACTAAGGCTCAGGCTAGTGATCCGATGCTATCTGCCAGTAATGGAGTTATAGAATGAATTAGAAAATAAATAATTTTTTAAAACAAAATGACAAATCGATGATTAACAACAATTAATGATTTTCAGGTGAATGATTCACAAACGGAAAGAAAAAACATTGCAGACAATGGAGGCGTAAAACTGTCATACCTAGCCTATCAAGATTGGGTGAAGCTTCACGGGCCCGAACCAACATTGCCCGGATTGAACTATTCTCCATCGCAGCTTTTTTGGATTCAAGCAGCTGTCACACAATGTGCCAAATATAGCCCAGCGTTTCTCAGCAACTCTGATGCGGATAGTGTAATGCAATTCGTCAAGGAATTTGATTCTCCATCAGAATTTAGAGTCAAAGGTGTATTCGCCAACAGGCCCGAATTTGCAAAAGACTTTAATTGTCCAGTGGGTTCCAAAATGAATCCAGTTAAGAAGTGTTCCGCTTGGTAAAACCAAAAAGCGGTCAAATGTATGAAAATCGGACGGAATTGTATCGGACTACTATCCGGATGACGTATTAAAAATTAGCCTAAAAACTGGAAAGATGATAGCGTCTTCCAAAATATAGATAAACATATTAAAACGAAACGGTTGGAAAGCTGATTACATTTTTCGTTAAATGACCTTGAGTTGAAGTGATTTATCATGGTGGTCATTGAATTATTACATCAACTAGGGCTTATTTAACACAAATATTCAATAAGCTTGCCAAATTAGAAGAAAATGTTTTTATCTGTATGTTAAAGAGCGCTACTACCTTTTAAAGTCAGGGCTAATTTTTCATAGCTCAGCCGGTTATAGGTCCGCTACTATCCGCCACGACGGATAGTATCGGATGACTTCAGATCTGTGTTCGTTGTACTATATACGGGTTTTACTGCGATTTTCCTTGTGTACTACAATCAAAAATGTTGTAGGTGAATACTAGTACAGATATTATTTGTAAAAGTAGGCGCAGCCGCTTTGATGTTTAATAAGGTGAACTTGTAAATAAAATGTAACGTTTGTAAATAATTTCGCGAAATAAATATTGCAATTTAAAAATAATCCACCAATTTAATTTTTTGAATGGGCTGCTACTTTCAAATATACTACCTATGGATAGTATCGAACCACTAACCAAGTCGCATTATAAAAATTAGCCCTGACTTTGAAATGTGATAGCGTCAACAATAAAAATAAAAATTAAATAAAAAAGTCAGATGATGCATGGTGGAATGATGAAATTGCGGCAGCCCGACGTGAAAAGTACTGAGTTTGTCAGCATGAGAAACGGCAAAGGTGGAATGCTATATGACACAGACGGGATAGTAGACGCTTTGAAAGACTCTTTGGAAGAATTATTAGAAGACGAAGCTATAGGGCAACAGAACTGCGACGTAGAACACAATGCATGAGAGAGCCGAATTGAGAAAGTCTGTGTCATTGAGGTTAGATATATAATTGAGAACTTAGAAAACGGGAAGGCTGCTGTTGTAGACAGTATTAGCGCTGAAATGCTTATATTTTAAATGGATTTAAATGGTCTTCGCGATGAGGAGAGAAACAAGCTAAAGAATGGTTACAGACACAAAAATAGGAACGTTGAACGACTAGTCAAGAAAAGTAAAGATAACATCAGAACAGAAGAAGAGAAGAAAAATGCAAACCGACCTTGAAGGAAGCAAGAAACTTTTGTTTAAAAAAATGAAGGGAAATGAAAGTACAGAGTTTGTCAGCATGAGAAACAACAAAGCTGAAATGCTATATGATACAGACGGGATAGTAGACGCTTTGAAAGACTTTTTGAAAGAATTATTAGGAGGTGAAGCTGTAGAGTAACAGAACTGCGACATAGAACATAATGCATTTGAAAACCCAGTTCAGAAAGTCTGTGTTATTGAGGTTAGAGATGTAATTAAGAACTTAAAAAACGATAAGGCTGCTGTTGTAGGCGGTATTAGCGCTGAAATGCTAATATTTCAAATGGATTTAAATGGTCTTGGCTATGAGGAGAGAAACAGGCTAAGAAGTGGTTACAGATACAAAAATAGGAAAGTTAAACGACTAGTCAAGAAAAGCAAAGATAAAATCAGAACAGAAGAGAAGAAAAATGCAAAGCGACTTTGAAGGAAGCAGGAAACTTTTGTTTAAAAAGATTAAGGGAAATGAAAGTACAGAGTTTGTCAGCATGAGAAACAGCAAAGCTGAAATGCTACATGATACAGACGGGATAGCAGACGCTTTGAAAGACTCTTTGGAAGAAATATTAGGGGGTGAAGCTGTAGGATAACAGAACTGCGACATAGAACATAATGCATTAGAAAACCCAGTTCAGAAAGTCTGTGTCATTGAGGTTAGATATATAATTGAGAACTTAGAAAACGGGAAGGCTACTGTTGTAGGCAGTATTAGCGCTGAAATGCTAATATTTCAAATGGATTTAAATGGTCTTTGCGATGAGGAGACAAACAGGCTAAAAACTGGTTACAGACACTAAAATAGGAAAGTTAAATGACTAGTCAAGAATAGCAAAGATAAAATCAGAACAGAATAAGAAAAGAAAATACAAAACGACTTTGAAGAAACTTGAAACTATTATTTAAAGAGATGAAGGGAAGTAAAAGTACAGAGTTTGTCAGCATGAGAAACCGCAAAACTGAAATGCTATATGATTCAGACGGGATAGTAGATGATTTGGAAGACTCTTTGAAAGAATTATTAGGAGGTGAAGCTATAGGACAATAGAACTGCGACATAGAACATAATGCATTAGAAAATCCAATTGAGAAAGTCTGTGTCATTGAGGTTAGAGATATAATTAGGAACTTAAAAAACGGTAAGGCTGCTGTGGTAGGCCGTATTAGCGCTGAAATGCTCATATTTCAAATAGTCTTCAAATAGTCTTCTTCAAATGGTCTTCACGATGAGGAGAGAAACAGGCTAAGAAGTGGTTACAGACACAAAAATAAGAAAGCTAAACGACTAGTCAAGGAAAGCAAAGATACAATCAGAACATAAGAAGAGAAGAAAAATGCAAAGCGATTTTGAGGGAAGCAAGAAACTTTTGTTTAAAAATATGAATGGAAGTGAAAGTACAGAGTTTGTCAGCATGAGAAACAGCAAAGCTGAAATGCTCTATGATTCAGACGGGATAGTAGATGATTTGGAAGACTTTTTGAAAAAATTATTGGGAGGTGAAGCTATAGGACAACAGAACATAGAACTTAATGCATTAGAAAATCCAATTGAGAAAGTCTGTGTTATTGAGGTTAGAGATATAATTAAGAACTTAAAAAACGGTAAGGCCTGCTGTTGTAGACAGTATTTGCGCTGAAGTGCTCATATTTTAAGTGGATTTGAATGGTTTCCGCGATGAGGAGAGAAACAGGCTAAAAAATGGTTACAGACACAAGAATAGAAAAGTTAAATGACTAGTCAAGGGAAGCAAAGATAAAATTAGAACAGAAGAAGAGAAGAAAAATGCAAAGCGACTTTGAAGGAAGCAAGAAACTTTGGTTTAAAAAGATGAAGGGAAGATAAAGTAAAGAGTTTGTCAGCATGAGAAACGGCAAAGGTGAAATGCTACATGATACAGACGAGATAGTAGACGCTTTGAAAGACTCTTTGGAAGAATTATTAGACGGCGAAGCTATAGGACAACAGAACTGCGACATAGAATATAATGCATTAGAAAACCCAATTGAGAAAGTCTGTGTCATTGAGGTTAGATATATAATTGAGAACTTAAAAAACGGGAATGCTGCTGTTGTAGACAGTATTAGCTTCTGAAATGCTTATTTTTTAAATGGATTTGAATGGTCTTCGCGATGAGGAGAGAAACAGGCTAAAAAATGGCTACAGACACAAAAATAGGAAAGTGAAACGACTAGTCAAGGAAAGCAAAGATACAATCAGAACAGAAGAAGAAAAGAAAAATGCAAAGCGACTTTGAGGGAGGGAAGAAACTTTTGTTTAAAAAGATGAAGAGAAGTGAAAGTACAGAGTTTGTCAGCATGAGAAACAGCAAAGCTGAAATGCTATGTGATGCAGACGTGGAATGTGAAATAATTCTAGATTTATTTGGACTACTCTAGATTATGAGTTGATTTCTCTGAATTAATTGGATTACAAAAGGAGTACCGTGGATAACTCTAGATTTTAAGTGGAATATTCAGTTTTTCAAGTGGATTACTCCGAATTATGTGGACTATAATTATGGATTGACCTAAATTATTCGAGATTATAAGTTTTATTTGTCAAATTTAATGGATTACTAGTGGATTACAAATGTATTTCGCTCAATGACTCTGGGTTGGAAGTGGATTATACCGAATTGTATTGACCATATTGAAATTTGATTTTTTTTAGTTGAAAATTGAAATACTTTGTTGAAGATTAACATTTTTCAGACGAAAATGGATGTATTTTTTCTTAAATTTGTCTTTTTGATTGAAAATTATTCCTTGAGGTGGAATTTTCAACTAAAAAGATGAATTTTTAGCCAAAAAGATAAATTTTTCAGCAAAACGATAAATTTGCTATCAACAAAGATACATTTCCAACAAAATTTTCTACCAAGAATTTTCCAAAAAAAAAAAAAAAAAAAAAAACAATAGTTAGACAAAATACATGGATTTTCAGCAAAATATTTTAATTTTTAACTAATATTCACTTAAAAAACAATCCAATATTTTAATTTTCAACTCAAGAAGAGCAGTTTTTAGATTTATATTTTCTACGGATAATTTGAATTTTCAACTAGAAAAATAAATTATCAACCAATATTTTGAATCTTCAAGCAGAAAAATAAATTTTTAACAAAAGAGTTCAGCTATTAAATATTTATTTGAATTTTCTATAAAAAAGACTAAGACTAACAAAGATAAATTTTCAATGAAAAATGAAAATTAAATTTTCAGTTCAAATAATTAGTGTTTAAACAAACAAAAACAAGTTTTAAAACAAATAGTGAAATTTTCAACTACAGGAATGAATTTTTACCTTAAATTTTGTATCTTCAATTTCAAACAAAATACATGAATTTTCTACGAACGAGTTGAGTTTTTGACTAAAAAATGTGAATATTCAAACTAGTATTTTAATTTTCAAACTAAAAAACATCAGTTTTCAAATAAAAATGGAAGAGTTAGTAAAAATTAATTTTCAAGAAGAAAAAGAACCAAAAATAATATCATTAAACTTTCAGTCGATAAAAATGAATGTTAAAAAAACTAAATAAATAAATTTTTAACAAAGTAGTTAATTTTTCAACAAAAAAAAATTGTCTGGTACAATGATTAATCCTTAACTAGATCAGTTTGAGTTTTGGTTTCTAGGGAGATTATTTAAAAAAATAAAATAATGTAATTTAAATGATAAGAATGATAAAAATTAAGTTTCAACCAAAAGAAAAACGAATTTTAATAATTCCTTTTAATTTTCAAACAAGATTTTAATTTTCAACCAAAAACATAAGTTTTCAACAAGAAGAAGTCGAATTTCCTATAAAATAGTCCAATTTTCAACCAAAAAAATAAATTTCTAACAAAGCAGTTAATTTTTCTACCAATTATTTAAATTTTTTAGTAAAAAAGATAGAAATTAATAAAAGTCGAATATTTACATTTTAAAATTTAAAAAATCATTTTTATAAAGAAACAACGAATTTTCAATAAAATAGTTGAATTTTCAACTTAAATGATAAATCTTCAACGAAAAATGTTAATTTTCAACCAAGAAGATTAATTTTTTATACAAAAAATGAAAAAGTTACATTTTTCATTTAAAAATTGATTCCTTCTTCCCCAAAAAAAGGAATTTGAACAAAATTAAATTTTTAACCAAAGAGATGAATTTCGAAATGAAATAATGGAACTGCGAACAATTAACTTTTAACAGAGTAAATCAACTTTTAGCCTAAAATGGTTAAATTTTCTACTCAAAATAATACATTTTTAACCAAGAAGATTAATTGTCTACCAAAAAAGATAAATTTTTTCAAAATTTATTTAAATTAAAATAAATGTCCAACCAACAGATCAACCAAAAAGAAGAAAAATAATTTTTCACTGCAAATGAAAGAGTTAAAAAAAACAATTTTAACATAGAAAAATAGTAATTTTCAACAGAATACTTAAATTTTTAACTACACCATTTTCAAATAAAATAAAAGATCTTTAATCAGAAAAATGAATTTTCAACGAAGTAGTTCAACGTTCAACCAAGTAATTGACTTTTAAACTAAAATAAATTAATTTTTAACCTGACATGGAATACTTACATTTTTCATTAAAAATTTAATTTTTATAAAAAAAAAAGAATTCTTTAGAAAATAGTTAAATTTTGAATCAATGTGATAAATTTTGAACTAAAGTGATGAATCTTTGACTGGAATAGTTAAATTTTCAACGAAGAATGTTTTTTTTTTAATTAGTCTTTTTGGTGGAAAATTAATCTTTTTTGTAGGTCTGGTTATAAAACTGCGCAATGTGCAGTATGCGCTACGCAAAAGTGCGAGCTTCCCATTTGAACTGTTTTGCGAAATGTTTTGGTGAAAAAATAAATGTGAAGAGATTTTCAAATATATTTGAGATTTCACAAAATTTTTACAATTCCATGCTTTTTTACCATTTTTTTCTAAAATCTAAATTACATGGAAGAATTTCACACAGCATTTATGAGAGTTTTGGATATTTAAAAAAATTAAAAGGGATTTGAGAAGATTTCCAATATTTCGAAATTGAGGGATAATCTAGAATTTTGAAGATTTGAAGAGAACCTCAAAAATGTCAAAAGGATTTCAAATATTTTGAAGAATTTTAAATATTTTAAGATATTTTTAAAGAACCTAAAGAATTTAAAATAAATTTCCATAATTTGTGGAAACTTTAATGAAATTTGAATATATATTTAGGTAATTTAAAATATTTCAATGAATTTTCAAGAGATTTAAAAATGTCCAGGAAATTAAAAAAAACTGAATATATCGCAGGGTATTTTTGATGATCCTTAGAAATTTTCACTTGATTTTAAATATTTTAGGCTATTTTTAGAAATTTGCAAGAAAAATTCTAAGAGACTTAGGAGGGATATCCGAAAATTTGAAATATTCTAGAGTATTTAAAAAATTTTCAAAAAATTTTCAAATAATTTAAGAAATATTCAGGAATTTTAAACTAGTAGAAATTCCGTTGGCTTTTTTGAAAGATTCTAAAGAATTTTCAATAATTTGTACAAATTTGAAGGATTTCCAACGATATGAAATATTTCAGTCTATTTTTGAAAATTCTAAATTAATGTCCAAGAGATTTAAAAAATTTTAAGGGATTACAAAGAATTTGAAATATTTAATTTTATTTTGAAAACTTCCAAGGAATTTTCAAGAATTTTCAAAAGATTTGAAGATTTCAACAAATTTAAAAAAAAAATTGCACTGAATTTCAAAAGTTTTCAAAGTATTTGAAACATTTTATATCTTTAAGAACTTCCAAGAAATTTTCAAAAGATTAAAAACAATCTCACGGAATTTAAAAAAATTTCAAAAAATTTGAAAAAGTGTAGGTCACTTGATAAGATTCCGAGGAATTTTTAATATATGCCAATAATTTAAATGAATTTCAAAAATAAAATTTTATTTTTTAATATAAAGACATTCGAAAGATTGTAGCGAATTTTTATCAATTAAAACAAAAAACTTCGCGGAATTTTTAAAGCTTTAAAAGTATTTCAACCATTTTATAGTATTTTTCAAGATTTTAATGAATTTTCAAGTGATGAAAAAAATTTTACGAAGTTTCTGATTATTCTTTTTTTAAATTATTCTTTATTTTTATTTTTTTTCATTATTAATTTTTATTTTTATTTTTTTATGATTCATATTATTATTAATTCTGAATGATTATTAAAGAGTTTGAAGGAATTTCAAAGACTTATGGGTATTTTAAAAATTCCAAGGAATTTTCAAGAGATTAAAAAAACTTTTCAAAAATTTTAGGGGATTTAAATTAGCGTAGGTCATTTTTAAATATTCCAAGAATTTTCTACAGGTTTAAATAATTTGAAAGTGTTGGAAAAAATTTGAAAAAATTTAGGGTATCTTTGAAAATATCAACGAATTTTTCAAAAATTCGAAAAAAATGTCACGGAATTTCCGAAACTTGCAAAGGATTTGAAATATGATAATACAATATATTTGAAAAAATAATAATGTTATTTGAAACGAATCCAAGGCATTTTTCACAAGTTTTTAATAATTTAAAGGGGTTTAAAAGATTTTGGGGTATTTTTAAATATTCCCAGGAATTTTCAAAAGCTTAAAAATAATTTGTCAAGATTTTCAGATTTCGAAGGATTTAAAATAGTATTTTTTTTTTTGAAGGATTCGAGTTTTCTATAAGTTTTAATAATTTTAAGGGGTTTTCAGAAATTTTGAAAGATTGAGGGTATTTTCAAAAATTGTAAGAAATTTTAAAGAGGGTAAAATAAATTATACCAAATTTTAAATGATTTAAAAGGATTTAAAATAGTTTATGTTAGTTTTTAAGGTTGCGAGAAATTTTCTATATGTTTAAATAATTTGTAGGGGTTTAAAGGAATTTCAAATATTTTAGGGTATTTTTAGAAAATTCCAAGGAATTTTTAAAATGTTAAACAAATGTTCACAAGATTTTTAAAGATTTCAAAGGATTTAAAATAGTGTAGGTTTTTTTTCATGATTTCGAGAAATTTTCTATAAGTTTCAATGATTTTTAGTGATTTGCAGAAATTAAAAATATTTTAGGGTATTTTTGATAAATTCCAAGAAATTTTAAAAAGTTAAGAAAAATTTTACAAAATTTTCAAAGATTTTCAAAGGGTTTAAAGTAGTGTAGGTTATTTTTGTTTGTTATATTTCGAGAAATTTTCTATAAATTTCAATAATTTTCGGGGCTTCGAAGGAATTTGAAATATTTAAGTGTATTTTTTTGAATTCCGAGAAATTTTTAAAAGTTGAGACAAATTTTACAAAATTTTCCAAGGTTTCAAAGATTTCCAAAGGGTTTAAAGTAGTGTAGGTTATTTTTTTTAATATTTCGAGAAATTTTCTAGAGGTTTCAATAATTTTCAGGTTTTTGAAGGAATTTGAAATATTTTGGGGTATTTTTTTACAAATTCCAAGGAATTTTTGAAAGTTGAGAAAATTTTTCAAAGATTTTCAAAGGATCTAAAGTAGTGTAGGTTATTTTTTTTTTTAAGATTTCGAGAAATTTTCAATAGGTTTCAATAATTTTCAGGGTTTTGAAGTAATTTGAAATGTTTTAGGGTATTTTTCACAAATTCCAAATAATTTTTAAAAGTTGAAGAAAATTTCACAAAATTTCAAAGATTTCCAAAGGTTTTAAAGTATTGTAGGTTATTTTTTCTTAATATTTCGAGAAATTTTCCATAAGTTTCAATAATTTTCTGGGTTTTGAAGGAATTTGAAATTTTTTGGGGTATTTTTTACAAATTCCAAGGAATTTTTAAAAGTTGAGAAAAATTTTACAAAATTTTCAAAGGGTTTAAAGTAGAGTAGGTTTTTTTTTAAGATTTAAAGAAATTTTCTATAAGCTTCAATAATTTTTAAGGTTTTGCAGAATTTGAAAAGATTTTAGGGCATTTTTTGAAAATTACAAGGAATTTTCAAGTGGCCAAAAAAAATTTTACAAAATTATCAAAGATTTTCAAAGATTTTCAAAGGGTTTGAAGTAGTGTAGGTTATTTTTTTTTTTTAAGATTTCGAGAAATTTTCTATAAGTTTCAATAATTTTCTGGGTTATGAAGGAATTTGAAGTATTTCAGGGTATTTTTTACAAATTCCAAGGAATTTTTATCAGTTGAGAAAAATTTTCCAAAATTTTCAAAGATTTTCAAAAGGTTCAAAGTAGTGCAGGTTTTTTTTTTATATTTCGAGAAATTTTCAATAATTTTAAGATGTTTGAAGGAATTTGAAATATTTTAGGGTATTTTTTTGAATTCCCAGGAATTTTTAAAAGTTGAGAAAAATATTACAAAATTTTCAAAGATTTTCAAAGGTTTTAAAGCAGTGTATGTTATTTTTTTTAATATTTGGAGAAATTTTCTATAAGTTTCAATCATTTTAAGGGGTTTACAGAAATTTGAAATACTTTAGGGTATTTTTGACAAATTCCAAGAAATTTTTAAAAGATGAGAAAAATTTTCCAAAACTTTCAAAGATTTTCACAACGTTTAAAGTAGTGCAGGTTATTTTTTTTTTAATATTTCGAGAAATTTTCTATAAGTTTCAATAATTTTCACGAGCTGGAAGGAATTTGAAATATTTTAGGGTATTTTTTTGAAATGCAAAGAATTTTTGAAAGTTGAGAAAAATTTTACAAAATTTTCAAAGATTTTCAAAGGGTTTAAAGCAGTGTAGGTTATTTTTTTTAATATTTGGAGAAATTTTCTATAAGTTTCAATAATTTTAAGGGGTTTACAGAAATTTGAAATACTTTAGGGTATTTTTTACAAATTCCAAGGAATTTTTAAAAGTTGAGAAAAATTTTCCAAAACTTTCAAAGATTTTCAAAGCGTTTAAAGTAGTGCAGGTTATTTTTGTTTAATATTTCGAGAAATTTTCTATAAGTTTCAATAACTTTCACGAGCTGGAAGGAATTTGAAATATTTTATGGTATTTTTTTTAATTCCGAAGAATTTTTGAAAGTTGAGAAAAATTTTACAAAATTTTCAAAGATTTTCAAAGGGTTTAAAGCAGTGTAGGTTATT
>JAABKJ010001077.1:0-31707 GCA_011634705.1 Andricus grossulariae
CGTGTCCTCAAAACACACGAGAGTTTCGCCGGCCTGTCGTTGTGATTTCTTCGTGCCCTGTGACCACCCATCTCACGATTGTGAGACGTGGCCATGAATCACAACACAAATTCCGTGGGATAAATCGAGCGAATTTCGATTTTTCTATCTTTCGAATTTCTCAAATATAAAAGAACTTTTCGCATGAAATCTTTAAAAGAAATATTTCCAAAATATTAAAAGTCGGTGAAAAAATTATTCACAGTATTGTCCCATTTAAGGTTGATGGAAAATTATTCGATGAATTTCCACGCGGAAATATACTTCGCATTGTGTACAGTTTACATAGGGTGTCGAGAGTACAACTCACTAGCCCGTCCGCCTCGCTCTCACAGTCTTGAAGAAAAAGATTCTAAGTTTAATTCACAGAGGAAAATGTTGATCTTAGAATAATCAGTTTCGCTAGTAATCACACAACCCTACGGAGTAGTTGCGGAAGGTCGCTGCCCAAAAACCTCGTGTTGCGAGTGAGAGAGCCTTTTGGCGTTTTCCACAGACGTACTGGAGGTCGGCGATACAATCACCTAGTCTGTTCGCTTAGTGGAGAACTTAGAAGCAAGTGACACTCGGAGTCGAGAATACAATTCTCTAGCATGTATCGGTCTTGATCCTAGATCTCTCTCGCCTGGATGCTGGGCTTTAGTCTCGGTGCTGTATCTAGGGTTGCGTATTGTAAGGGTTGGATATATGATCACCTTACAATATTTTACTTATGGTACTTAATAAGCTGATACCTCTGTAATCATTGAAGTTGCTTCTATCTCCTTTTTCTTTGTATATTGGTACAATAATCGCTTTTTCCAGTCATCTGGAACTTCTCTCATCTCGAAACATAAATTTATGAATTTGCACAACCTGCGAGGTATACAGTCGCGATCTCATTTAATCATTTCAGAGTTAATGCTGTCTACATCAGCAGCAGCTCCATTTTTTAAGTTCTTAATTATATCCCTAGCCTCCGAGGCACAGACTCTTTCAGTTGAGTTTTCTAACGCATCGTGTTCTATGTCGCAGTTGTGATGCCCTATAGCTTCATCTCCCAATAATTCCTTATTAGATTCTCTTAAAGCGTCTAGTGTCCCGTCTTTATCATATAGCATTTCACTCTTGCTATTTCTCATCCTGACTAACTCTGTACTTTTACCTCCATTCAAATTGATCAACGCTTATTTATAAAAGAGTTTCTTGCTTCCTTCAATGTTGTTTTGCATTTTCTTCTCTTCTTCTGTTCTGATTTTATCTTTACTTTCCTTGACTAGTAGTTTAACTTTCCTCTTTTTTGTATCTGTAATCATTTTCCAATCTATTTCTCTCCTCATCGCTAAGGCATGTGATTTTCAACTTTTTTCATGCGCTTCTTTCTTTTCTTGGGCAGCTGCTTGAATTTCATCATTCCACCATGCATCGCCAGACATTCTTCCTGCAACCGCAGTACCACACACTTCAGTCGCATTTCTCCATGGGTCCTAAAAGAAACTACGCAACTCGCGGCGGCAGATAGAATATGGGGTAAAATTTGCCAAGTGTCCCCGCCTAAAATTTTGTTGTCGCCTATCTTATTCAAACGCCGCCAGATTGTAGTGCTAGTGGTGGACCTCTTTAAATTCTGTGAAGGGGGCGCACCTAGTACAACGGGTTGTCAAGATACAGGGGTCCTAATTTTCGACGATTCAACCCGACTGATAACCTTCCATTGTACATAACACCTGATACAGCTATCCAATTTTACTTTTTTATGAAGTGTTCGAAAAGGTATTTTAGCAAGGTTTACAATAAAAATAATGACTGTAAGATGCAAAAACTATTTCACCTTGATTTTTTATTTTAAGAAACATTCTTGAGATTTTCGCCCAATGCGGCATTTATTATATTTCTTTAATTATTATGCTAGAAAAACGCTTGATTTTTTCTCTTGAAAAAAATCCCGACATGAAAATGGGATACAAAAGTATTGGTTGAGTTATAGAAGGTCATAAGAACGCCGGTGCCCTGAGCCAACTAGCCACGGCGCTACTAGGCGTGCTGTAGTGGCTTAGTGGTTCTAATAATTGATAAAAATGATGTTTCTGCTTACGCGTAACAAAAATTCCATTCTATTATGACTTTTTGATAGTTTCAGAATAATTTAGATATCTCATGGTCACAAAACCAATCGATTTCATCTCAAATTATAATTTTTACCTAATTTTTATTTGTTTTGAATGTGTAGTCATAGTAAACAAGTGAAGAGTGAAATCTTTGACATCCGCAGCTAAAACCATACTTACCATTCACTCCGAAAACGGTTGCTCTCGCTTCGCGGAATCGTAGTTGTGTAGCATTCATACCTTATTTTAGGCTTCTTCAGTAATTTTACTGTTCCTTTTTTCATACTTACAGCTACTATTGTAGTTTGACTTTGCGCAACAGATAAAAAAATATTTCATTGAGCAGTACTTTGGCACAATGAAAAGACGAAGGAGCTTTGGTCACCGTTGTTTTAATCCTTTTCAAAAGGATAATCATAAGCTCACATCTCATCTAAGACCAATATCTTTAAAACTTCGAGAGAAGTACCCTAACATATCAACTGATTCTAAAGTATGTGGATCGTGCAGAAAAGAGATGACTGAATTTTCCTTATTTCCCCCTTTGTTTATTAAAGTAGATCCCATGCTTGAAGATGAATATGTCCTTATTTCCAAGAACAGTTTATCCCTTTTTGAGAGCGACATATTACCTGTGAAAGAAAATAGGGAATTATTTGAAAGAGATTCTCCTATAAATGTTGAGGGCTTTCCTTCTCCGTCAACATCCAAATCTAAAAGATTAACAAATTATTGTACCAATGAAGAGCATGAGTCGGCAATGGAGATTCTTCAACAAATCAAAGAAAAATTTTAAAACTCTTTCAGCAATTCGGAAAAAGTTTTACTTTTGACACTGGCACCAAAGTCTTGGGGTCGCAGGAGATTGGTTACAGAATTCTGGGCCTCTGAACGCCAGGCTCGAAAAGCGAAACAGCTGGTTGCAGAAAACGGTATTTTAATATCTCCCAATCCAAAAAAAGTTAGAAATTTAGCCCATGAAACAGAGAATTTGGTTAAAGATTTGTACTTTGATGACGAAAATAGTCGTATGATGCCTGGAAAGAAAGATTTCGTCTCAATTAAAAAAGATGATGGCTCCGGCGAGCATATTAAAAAAAGTTGATTCTGTGCAATCTTTCGGAATTATACAGCAATTTTAAAAATCAGTACCACGAATCAGTCCACCACGAAAAAGTTAACCTAATGCCGTGAGAATAAAACTAATCACCCGTGATACTGATTCCCCTATTGTAACGCATCATGACGCTATCAAACAAATCATATGTACCAGTCCTAGTCCAGAATGCTACCTTGATAAATGTAAATCATGTTCCAGTACAGATGCTCTTAAAGATTTTTTGAAATCGGTTTTTGCAGATCACTTTATTGATAGGATAGAATATCAGCGCTGGTAACAAACTGATAGAAGCATATTACGAACTGAGATTACTACTGCAGAAGATTTCGCAGAAGAACTTGTCGAGCGTCTATTTCAATTGAAGTCTGATTCTTTTATAGCTAAGCTGCAGTCTTCTTTTTTTAAACGTTTAAAGAATAACTTGAAAGAAGTAGAATTTCTCATTCTATGCGATTTTGCTGAAAACTATGCATTCGTGGCGCAAAATGCCGCACAGTCATTTCATTGGAACAATGATCCGGTTAGGATCTTTACAACTGTCATCTATTACAAAGAGGGTAATGAATTCAAACATCGCAGTCTAGCTCTTTTATCCGACAGCTTAGCTCAAGACACAATATCTGTTTACGAATTTCAGAAAGTTATAATCAAATACCTAAAAGAAAATTTCAAAAAAAAAAAAAAAAGATTTACTTTACCGATGGTGCCGCACAACATTTTAAAAATAAGTACAATTTTGCAAATATGCGGTATCATGAAGTAGACTTCCGTATTCCGACGGAATGGCACTTTCACGCGACTGCACATGGAAAAGGGCCATGCGATGGAATTAGGGGCAATTTGAAAAGACTCGCCGGACGAGCCAGTCTCCAGGCCAGTCTCCAGTAATATTTTTCATCTCCAAAGAAAATCATCCCGCCACAGCTGAAAGCCTTAAAACTCGATTCGATTCTACAAATACTGTACCGGGCACACAAAAATACCATTCCTTTGTACCCTCTTCAGAATCTACTCTAATTTTGATGAAGTATTCGTCATCTCCACATTATGACATTTTCCCGAAGAGAAAGATCGCAAAGAGATCGCGAAGAAAAGAGCAAAGTGAACGTTAAATTGAATGAAAAATCATGTTTTGAGTAACACCGTGAGAGTCAAGGGGATTCACACCAAAAAGCACCCCAAAACGTGAGAGGCAAGGAGACTCACATAAAAAAGCACCCCGAAATGCGAAAGGCAAGGAGACTCGCATCAAAAAGCACCCCATATTGTTAAAGGCAAAAAAATTAACACCAAAAAACTCATCAAAACGTGGGAAGCAAGAGAACTTATCAAAACCTATCTCAACATGTAACAGATGAGTAGAACCATTCATAAAAATCGTTTTTAATTTCATTATTAACTATCGTTTTCCTACAATGGAACCATTTTGAAAATGTAATTAAGAAAATATCTAAATCTTTCTCCAGCTGCATCAAAGTAAGAATAAAATAAAATATTCGTTACGCGATAACAGAAAAATCATTTTTATCGAGTATTAGACCCGTTGAGACAGTACAGCTCAACCAATACTTTCCATCCCATTTTCGTTTTGGGATGTTTTTCAAGAGAAAAAATCAAGCTTTTTTCTTGAAAACGATTATGGTAAAATAGCTAATTGTTTATATCAAGAGGAGAAATTCAATTTCGACCATAAAAAAGAAGCTCTTGACTATTAGAATTCTAGATACACAAAGGGTTTGTCCTTTAAATCCGTTCATCAAAGGTGCAAGAAGCTTCGTTCAGAGCGACAATTGAATATTAATATATTTGTTCGATTCCCATTTTTTTACAAGCTTTGTGACTTCCCTAGCAATTTTTTTGGTTGTGTCCCTACTTCTCGTAACGTACGTGTCCTGATCTTCTAATAGTGCATTAACTTACAGCGTAGCCAGAATTTATAACTCCGCATAAAGTACTCGCGATATTTAGTCTAGCGCGATCTTGACCAGCCTCTTGTATTTTGTTGATATTAGACTCAACACTGGCTATTAGATCGTAAACCGGTATTTGATCTTTTCCTATTTTTACAACATAATTTTTCTCTAGACTTGCTACTTTAGCTACATATTCTGGAATATCGACATCCGATAGATTTTTGAACCACTTATCGTTCAGTCTGGTGTTGTGAAATGTGTTTCTATCTGATTGAGCATTATTAATCAGAGTATCAAATTTCTGTCTACATTTCAATTTATGCTCCTGAAAAAACTTTGCAATTTTTACTTTCTGAAAGTTATAAAAATTATTGATCATATCAATATCAATATTGATCATATCACGTGATAGAAGGGCTAAGTTGCACTGAGGAGGATCCCTATCCGTGGTCGAAACGTTTGCCAATTTTTAATTTTGTGAAATGTACGTTTTAATTTTTAATTAAATATATTTATAAGACCCTAATGCCGATACAAAAATTCTTCACAATAATTTTAATAATTGGGTCAATTAAATCCGACATTTGCAAAAAAAAACAGTAAAAATGCCACAGAACGATTTATTATGATATTCACAAAAGTCATATATTTCCATATCTTCATGGTTCAACAGCAGAAAATGCTAATGTTATTATTTATCATTACTTGAATACGATAAATATTATGTCACACTGTGACACCGTCTCATTGAAAATTGATTTTCTGGGAAGTGAATAAATTTTTTCGACAAAACTTGCTTTCTCCGTATTTATCAACTGAACATCTCGGCGGGGACATTTCATAATTTGAAAAAAAAAATATCAATTACAATTGTTGTGAAGATTTTAAGACGGTTTTCAGAAACCATAAAATTCTAACCTTAAAAGTAAAACTCAGTTTTCTCCGAAATGAATGATTTTTTTCATGAAACTTTTGCCCTCTGTATTCAGTAACCGTTCCACCGTTTATATGCAATATGAAATCACATGGGAAATCTCTCTTATTCTTAGCAGACTTTTTTAAGTAATGATAAATGTTGTTGGCGAAACCCCATAAAATATTGCACAGACACATATTTATATGTAAAAGGAATGTCAAAATTTTACAATATGAGACAATATTTTCCATTTCATGTAAAAATGATAAATCTTACTTTCAGTAGATACATACAAATGAAGATATCGATAATTTACTTTTCACATTGCATCATATGGCGATTCTTGGACAACGTTTTCTCTCTGTCATTTCCAAGATGAATGACGGTAAAAGTTGGTAAAACGCGGTCAGACCCAAATATCTCCATCAGGAAAGTTTTTTTCATGGATACAAGTGGTTTAGTTGTTAGTACATACCCGGTGCTAAACTTTTACAAGAAGTTTTTTGGTTCGAAATGTTCCAGTTATTCTCAAAATAATAAAAATGCCGAAAAGCTGAGCATAGCAGATAACACTTTTCACAGTTTCGCGCGAATTTCGAGGGAATTTGAAAATGACACTCTACAAATTGAAAAATTACATTGAAAATCTGTTGCATTTATTAAATAATATTTCCGAAGTAATAGCAGTGTGCTAAGTTATATTGAATAACGTATCAATAAATATGAAACTTAAACATTAAGTTAAGTACTGTGTATCGTATAGGTTATACTCCCTTAATGAAAATACTTTTTTATCTTTAAATAAAATAAAATTGATATCTAATTATTATGAATTTAGATTTATGAGCAATTTGTGTATATAATTTATTATTTGTTATTATTTATATGTGAAGAAATTCAATAAGGCAATTATTATAATTAAAAATGGGAACAATGAAAGTAAATAAAATTGAATCCTTTGAATGGGTTTTCAAGAAAAAGAATTGTTTGAAACATTTTTTAACCCTTGTTTGGCACAGGGGGTCGTATATGACCCCAGACGTTTAAAATTGCAAAATTAGAGTATCTAAACATAAGGGCAACAGGTTTACAGTAACATATATCGATAATTCGGATGTTAAACTGACTTTCAGGGCATAGAGCGTAAGGCTGGGACGGTCCATTTCTATACAGCAGTCGTTCAAAGTCGCCTAGGGTCGTTCACGGCGCACCTGCGAACTTGAAGGATTTAGGACATCATGGGTCAGTAGCTGAGGCTCCGTAATTTTCAAAGGCTTAGTCCTAATATGTTGATTTTAAAATCTTAGGAGATAAAAGAAAATAGAAATTGAGCGATTTTTTAAAGGAATTCTCACCTCGTATGAAGAATTAGATTTTAGCTGTGGATACAAAATCCCTCCCGAATAAGGGCTAATTGTAAAAATATTAATGTAATATATCAAATCAAGATTGAAACGCGCAATCTTTAGAGAAATAAGCTATAATGACGAACTTAATAAAATAAATTGTCATAATTAAAGATAAAAAAATAAGGATTCAAAGATTTAATACCAAAGACTATAGGCTAGAGTAAAGGATTCGTTCCTGCCTAAGCGTAAAGATTAAATATCTTCAAAGAGTAGGAATAGGAGTTTGTATTTTCTTAGCTAGCATAGGCATTTTTTAATAAATAATGTTTGTTTAATCGAGAATCTCACTTTTTCTCGCATGCTAACCTTTCCATTATTTAGAAAATAAAAAAAATTGACACAAAATTGAAGAAAAATTTTAATTAAAATTTAATTAGTTAACGGCCCGAAAGTTGCCGGTTACAATATATATAATTAAATTACGCAAATAACTACTAAATTTAAATTAATAATTAAATTTTTATATACATTATATTACAAGTTAAAGAAAAAAAACAGTATTTTTATTTGCGATCATAACCTACAAGATACGAAGTACTCACCTTAGTGTTTGGGATAAAAATTAATGGAGTTTTTATTAAAAATAACCTAACGTACTACTGACTATTATTTTTAAAATATTGATTAATAAATGTGAAACATTTTCAATGCAATTTGTCGATTTATAAAGTGTCCGTTTCAAATTCACCTTGAAACTCGCACGAAACTGTCAAAAGTGTCGTCTGTTATCCTGAGCTTTTTGGCATTTTTGCTATTTAGAGAATAACTGGAACATTTAGAACCGAAAGACTTTTTGTACAAGTTTAGCATATGGTATGTCCTAAAAACTAAACCACTTTTCTCTCTTTTCTCTATAAAAAAAACCTATGCTGGTGGAGATATTTGGGCCTGACCGCGTTTTACCAACATTTACCTTCATGACCGGTCCGATTTGGTCATGACTGTGAAATACCCAGCAGCACCCATCACTAATCCCAACTCTCACTGCATGCATCGCGTCGACAACCGGATTGGTTAAAGTTGGCGCGCTTATTTGAAATGATTAAATGTGAAAAGAAATTGTGTACAGCAAGTAATAAGAGTAAAGTTATTAACAATAATTCTTTGCTCACAAGGAAGACTTATAAAGTGAAATATAATTATTTATTAGATTTTCTCCTTAAACATAAATGATCGATTTTAATTTGAAAGAAAGGAATATCTTTTTTATCCTAAATATGAACGTAAAATTATTCCTAATATTCTCATGCACTTTACATTTATTATTTGTTGTGAACATTTGACTTACACATTCAATCATTTTAAATAAACACGCCAACGATAACTAATCAGGTCGGCCGTCCTCGATGGGTCATTTGCTCTTCCGTGGATGATCGGAATGAGTGAAAACAAGATGATCGTATTGACTAATCCGAAAGGATACCTTGCTTATCCCTGATAGTGAGTCTAGCCTTCTTATAACAGTCAGACTGGTCATAAAATGAGAGCCTCTCCGACTATGTCGAAAAAATTCTGGATGGCTCCTTAGACCATCTAAAAGAAAGGACTGGCTCTCTAAATTTTAACCCTCTAACTTTGACATCCATTTTTATCCGTGTGTTTTACGATGTCTTGTCAATTTGACAAGCAAGCGCGTTTTCCACCCTCCACCCTTGCGTGTTAGCGGATGTGATATATTATTTTTCTCGCTTATACGCCCCTTACACCACCTCTTTGTTGGTAAAACGAGCAGTGAAAAACGTGTCAGGAGAGTTCTTTGTCCCGCCGCGCCGTGTCGAGATACAGAGCGCAATTTCTTTTCCCGGGAAGTACGAACAAAGGGATGGGAAACGACCTGTATAATTTAGTAAATAGGAGCTATGATTCAAGATACTTGAGATTCGAAGATCTTTTTCTGATGCAAATTTTGTCCTCGTGAATTCATGAATATTCGACGAAGCTTGAGATACTTGCGTCTTGATCGAGAGATACTCCAGTGACCGATTTCTGGGCGAAAAAAAGGTTTCTAAGTTCAAGACAGAAGCAGTTAAATTTATTTAAAGTCATTTTTGGGCAATTCTAACTCATTTAAATAATAATTTCCAATGACCGGTGGGAAATAGTTGAAATTGAAATGTAGATATCAAATGATCTGGACGGAACTTTTCTGTATTTATATTTTCACTTCGATGATTAGTTTTGATAATGCAAATTAAACACTGAAAACATTTTTCCCGAAAATCAATAAGTGATTAAAACATAAATCGTCTTAACTCGGACAAATATTATTGAAACTTTTTGAAATTTGGTACACATACAACGTATAATCTAGGGATGCCTGAAAAATAATAAAAAGTTAGAAATGACCTTTTGTTTAATAATATCCAATTGCAAATTAAGGCTGTCGGTAACCACACTTTTCTCGTTACGCCGATAAAAAATATCGAAGAGACATCAGATTCGAAACATCTTCCAGCGAGAAAATTGTTCTATATAGATGAGAGAAGATTTCTGGACCGTTTTAGATAGATCCATTAAAAACTGGTGGAAATATGTACTTTGTAAAATATTGTGCCACGAGCCCTAGAAAGGTCAACAGAGACTTCTCTGCCTGACGAAGCTCAGTGTTAACAATGCAATCGTTATAGCGTCGCGTACTATTTTTCAAAGTACATAATATTCCCACCAATTTTCAATTAATCTTTCTTAAACTTTCTAGAAATCTTCCATCAACTGTATAGGGAACAACTTTCTCGCTGGTAGTTGTTTCAAATCTGAAGTTACCTCGATACTTTTTCTCGGCGAAACTATAAAAACGTGGTTACTGACGGCCTTAATTTGCAATTGAATATCATGAAACAAAAGGTAGTTTCTAACTATTTTATTATTTTGTAGGCATTCCTAGAGTATACTTTGTATTTTTACCATATTTCAAACAGTTTCAATAATATTTCGCCAAGTTATGATGATTTATGTTTTAATCACTTGTTGATTTATGAAAAAATTCTAGTCTTGTTATTACATACAAGTCTGAATTAAAAATATATATATAATTTTCCGATTTTGAAAATTTCCATTTATTGAGATCCGTGGGCCAAGACTTTTTGCGTTTTCTAGCGTCGGGCGAGTTATTGCATCCTAGAGCTCAAATGTTCTTGGTTTTGGAAAACAAATTTAAATTCTTTAAAGGGCCCTCGAACATTTTTGTACATATCTTTTTTTATTAACTCAAACATAGCTAGCTTTGGTTGTTTTCCAAAAAAATGTATGCATTTAATTGAAAGTGAAATGTCAGATAAAGAGAGATTTTATAGAATAATTTGGGTAAAAGTAGAAATATAAAAACCATTAAAAGGACGAATTTCAGGTTTATTGGCTATAAGTTTCTAAAAGCAGCTTAAAAAATCTGTCCACCGTGCGGACACATTCTCATCGAGCGCTTAGCGCGCATATCGCTTCGCTCGCAAGTTAAAGCGCGCCCAGGGCGCGCGTATGTCGGATATCACGCTTCGCGCTCGACTGCGTTCACAGTGTAATGTATATACAGGAGTTTACGTGCAAATATTGCGAAACTGGCGGATACTCTACTCTTATACAGATTATTAAATTTTATTTTGTTTTCAGATTAAAAAGAAATTTAATTTACTTGAGGCTGTATCGGCCTTCAGGCACATATTCCCATTGCAACACTCGCGCTTCGCTCTCGACATTTTATATGTATTTATATAATACTCTAATAAATGATATAATTACAATAATCTATTGTGTATGCATACACATCCGGATAAACATTTTCTGATCTGGCTTTGGCTTAATATTCATTTAAGTTACTCTTGCTTTCTTTCAGGAGAATGAGAGAGTATTGGAGTCTTTAATTCATTATTCATTTGTTTATAAAATAAGAATTGTCATTTAATAAATTTGACTTTTTTTAAGACTTTTGTGTAATTATGCAATATGAGAAGTGATTCCTCAAGAAGTATGTAAAAATGAGAAACTATGTGAAATAAATTAAGTTTTAAAACAAACCAAGTACCTACAAAATTTCAGAGCTCTCAAATTTATTGATGTTCAACATTACGATATCAAATTTTATGAGAGATAAAAAATTGAAATCACGTACTTAAAATTTCCAAAAGCCTTACATTTAAACATAAATTCACAACGTTTCAAGAATCTTTGACACTACTTTTATAATCATTGAAGAATTTATTGACGATATTTTGTTTTCGTAAAACCTCAACCATTTTTCTGTTGATTCTCATTTAGTTACAACAGAGTCTTTAAATTATAAAAAATATTAGATGAAGCCATCATCTGAATATGAAAGGATAAACTAAACTTTTGGAGCATAAACATATTAGGAGGAGGTCGCAAAGGTTCTGTAATACGTGACGCCTCATTTTTCAAAAAATAATATTTAAAGCCCTGTCGATGCATAAAAGTCCAATATTAGCGACAGTAAAAAAGTTAGTAGTTTATAAAGCTGCCATCCAAATTAATCCTTAAATTATACCAATGCTTTCAAATGGACAAGATTTTAATTACAAGTATTCTTATACTAGTATTAAATAGTTTCAACTCATTATTCGTTTTTTGATTGACGATGATATAAAATTGCATTTATATTTCCTAATTAAAAATAGTAGAGGTGTCAGCTTCAGTGTCATATGCCATTTTGACGGAAGGTTCACCAAAATGTAACAAATTATCAGAAGAGGGAGGGGTGAGTCAAAAATCACTACAGGTATCCAGTAGTAAAATAGTTTTATATCAAACACAAGTTGTATGAAATAGCTTGTGTGCACACCCAACTTATCCACGTTGTTACACACCCGGGGTAACCGGGTGCCCGCCACCTTTTTTTACAATTTTTTGAATGATTATGCGATTGAAAACCTTTTTCTTCTCGTGTATTCCAATTAATAAATATCGAAAGTGAGTTCCTAAGACACAAAATAGTTTTAAAAACAGCAAAGCAATTCACCTGCTGTCCCTAGCGGACCTCACGAACGGAACGGTTACGCTGCAACCCGACATACAATATTGTACGTCGGGTTGCCGCGCACAGAATATAACGAATAATTAATTATCAATAAAATTATTATTAATTTTATTATTGCTTGATATATGTTACGTACATGAATCAAATAACTTGATAAAACAATAATCCACTCAAAGTTGACATTTCATATGGCTGTCACGCGGGTACCCTGGGTGTGTCCACGATGCATATATACTTTAAAGTCGAATATTTTTACCAAAAAAATGTCTCAATAAATTCTAAAAGCATCATTTCTTTACAATTGAGCTAAATAACG
The DNA here is from genome assembly GCA_011634705.1 of Andricus grossulariae. Taxonomy (NCBI): domain Eukaryota; kingdom Metazoa; phylum Arthropoda; class Insecta; order Hymenoptera; family Cynipidae; genus Andricus; species Andricus grossulariae. The sequence continues at coordinate 12,785 of JAABKJ010001077.1, forward strand.
ACGATTTCGAGACCCTCAAGCGAAATTTTAATTTTTACAACTCTTACATGCGAAAATGTACCGTCGTAGGATAAGTATTTCTAGTAGTATAATCCATTTTTAGTCAGCCATAATGTATATCAAGTTATGGTCTGCAAGTAGTAAAAGACATTTTGAATGAGCCGTATTAAACACAAAGTAGGATAAGACATTTTTAGTCATCCATAATAAATTTCAAGGTAGGATAGGTCATTTTATGTGAGGCATGAAGAGTTCTCAGTAGTATTAGTAACTTTAAGTCAGAGATGAGACTTGTAAAGTAGTATACGTAGTTCTAAAGAAGCCGAAAGGTAAAAACAGGGTTTAAAGTAGTACATGTCATTTAATGTCATACATAATGACTAAAAAATGCTGTTTTTAAAACTAAAGTTATACATACAGTAGTATACGTCAATTTATGTGAGAAATACATGGTTTTCAGTGGTATTTTTTTTATTCAGTAGTAGTTTCAAGAAGTACGTCTAAAAGTGAATTCAAGTTAGACATTTTCGATATAGTTTAAATAATTTTAGGAAAGCATTAATAATATTCAAGTACTTTAATAGTAGTTTATGTGCCAGGCCTGTAAAACTGGGGTTTTTAAGCGAGGTGGATGTTTTCAGCAGGAGCAATAGCTGAGACGTAGGCGAACCAGCGAGCTGACTGCTTCTTCTGAAAACATCATTCGAGCCAAAAAAAGTTTACGCGCCTGCCACATACATTATTTTTTTCCGGCATTGGTATGAAAATGTGTACAAATTAGGGATTTATGCTTGACAGAATACTTGCGGGGTCAAGGGGCCACCACATTGAAATATATTATTCATAGTTTTCTAGTACTTTTAGTGAAATAAAATAAAATAGTTGAAATTATTTTTATATCTTTTTTAGTTATTTTATTAAAATTAACATTTTTACCAGCTTTGAATATTCACTTTATGACGTTGACGATTTCCATTTGATCGACAGAAAAGAACGAGGCTATTACAACTCTTCGTGTTCTTATTGATAGGCTAGAAAACAATTGTTTGTAACTCGATCGGATCATCAGCATACGAATTCTTATTCTCGGAGTGCCCATATTTTTCGCAGTACATAACAATAACTACTATTCTTTTGTCGACTTTTCGAAGAAATAGGCGCTCCGGCCTCCGAGTGTAAAGATTAGGCATTTTCACTTCATCGCCAGCTAATTTCACTTCGTCGAGTGCTAAGGGGAAAACAATGGCACCAAATGCGTGGGACAAAACTTTATTTCTGTAATATCATCGTAATAAATGATAATTATCATCATTTTATTATTTCATTACATAGGTCTTAAAAAAATAAAAACGAATTTCTAAATACATTATCACAGAAAAAAATTAGTTTTTACGAATACATTAACAAAATAGGGCAAAAATGGATAAAATCCCATGTATTTGGCCCGTTGTTTTCCCCTTAGTACTCAACGAAGTGAAGTTAGCTTGCGGTTAAGTGCAAATACCTCATTGGTATGTTGATGATTGTGGTGCTGTTGCGAGGGAGCGTCTATTAATTATTTAAGTATGGGGGGGGGGGAGTACAAATGATTTCTTATACAAATTTCATTTTTCTAGTTATTTTTTAAAACATGCTTTTTAAACCCTTTTTTCGGCTATTCAACTTACCTTTTATACAATTGTACACATTATATCATTATTTTCTTTATTTCTTTTTCATTATACAACGTTCCTTATCATGTATATCCAATAAATATAGATTGGAGGAGTCAACCATGCTTTAAATCATTATCGAAGTCTCGTGGAATTGCTGCAAATCTTTGCAATCCCTTGAAAAATGCAATCATTTGAAAATCTCTAGAAATGCTTTAAATATCACGGATATCGTACATAATCTCGTGAAATCCCTTGAACTCCTTTTCGAAAGGTGGAAATCTGAGGAAATCCTTGTAATCGCATGAAATCTTCCAAATCCCTTAGAATCATTTGCAATCCGCGGAAGTCCCTTCAAATCTCTAAAAATCGATTAAAACCCTTCAAATTCCGTGAAATATTCCAAAATATTACGAGATCTCTTGTAATCCCTAAAATCCATAGGAATCTTTCTGAATCTCTTGAAATCCATTCGAATCATTGAAAATCTCTTGAAATTCTTTGTAATATTCGATTATCCTTTGTAATGCTGTTAAATCTATTCAAATCCTACGAAATCCTTTAAAATCCGTGCATATACTTTTGAATCTTTTTACATCCTCTGACACGCCATGAAATCATCAAAACCCCTTTCAATCTCTTAAAATCTGTTTGATTTCCTTAAAATCTTTTTAAATCTTATGAAATCTCGTAAAATCTTCAATATATCATGAAAATCCCCTGACATCATTCAAATTTCTGTAAAATACTTCGGTATCTCTTGAAATATAATAATTCCTTAAAACTTTTTAAAATCCATAAAATTCCGTTGAAATTTTTCGCTATCTCTCGAAATATCGCAAAATCTTTTGAAAACGAGATTCCTACAAGTCTCTTAGAATCCTATAAAATTCCTGGAAAGAATTGGGATACCATCTAAAATTGTAGTAGGTTATTTCTTCAAAATCATGAAATCCCTTTAAAAAACTTTGAAAATCTCCTGAAAATCCGTAAAAAATTTTAATTCTTTGAAATACTTTAAAACACTTTAAAGCCCTTGAAATTTGTAAATCCCTACAAAAAAATTAGAAATCTTTTCGTGGACATCCCTTATAATCTCTTAAAATATCTTAAAATTCCTTAAAGTCCTTTGTAATCGGTGAAAATCGTTCATAGTTCCTTAAAACTTTTAAAAATCCCTAAAATTCTGTTGCAATCTTTCGCTATCTCTCGAAATATCGCAAAATCTTTTGAAAACGAGATTCCTACAACTCTCTCAAAATCCTATAAAATTCCTTGAAAGAATTGTTGTTCTATCTAAAATTGTAGTAGGTTATTTCTTCAAACTCATGGAATCCCTAAAAAAAACTTTGCAATCTCCTGAAATTCCGTCAAAAATTGTAATTCTTCGAAATACTTTAAAATACTTAAAATCCCTTGAAATTTGTAAATCCTTTCAAAAAAATCGGAAATCTTTTCGTGGATATCCTTTGAAATCTCTTAAAATTTCTTAAAATCTCTTAAAATCCTTTGTAATCGGTGAAAATCGGTCATAATTCCCTAAAACTTTTAAAAATCCCTAAAATTCCGTTAAAATCTTTTGAAAACGAGATTCCTACAAGTCTCTTGAAATCCTATAAAATTCCTTGCAAGAATTGTGATTCTATCTAAAATTGTAGTAGGTTATTTCTTCAAACTCATGAAATCCCTAAAAAAAACTTTGGAAATCTCCTGAAAATCCGTAAAAAAATGTTATTCTTTAAAATACTTTAAAATACTCAAAATCCCTTGAAATTTGCAAATCCTTTTTAAAAAATGGAAATCTTCCCGTGGATAACCCCTAAAATCTGTAAAGGTCGGTTAAAATCCTCGACATTCCGTAAAATATTTCGGAGTGTTACGAGATCCCTTGAAATCTTTGAAATATTTCAAATCCGTGGGAATCTTCACAATATTATTATTTCATTATAATGTTCTGAAATCCTTTGAAATTCGAGTAAATCTTTTGGAATCCTAGGAAATCCTCTAAAATCTGTATAGATATACTTTGGAATCTTTTAAAATCTCTTAAAATCCTTTAACATCCCATTTAAGTTAGCGGGCAATAAATTATTCGCAGCCTTTTCGCTTATCTAATACAGTCCTGAAAATGTGCCAGAAATAGAATCATCGTCAATTCCGTCTACTTTTGCACTCATTTTTCTATCATCTTTTTCTCAGGTACGAACTACGAATACGCATTCACTTGCCCGTCATTCACGAAAGACACTCAGGTTATGTTTTTCCAGCTCGACAGTGCTATACGAGTGTTCAGAGGCGCACTTCAAACTGGATATGCAAAATGCCTTAAAAAGTCTCTTTATGTCAGTACAGAGATGCACATTTCAAACTGCGCATCAAAATTGACATAAAAAGTCTTTTTCATAGCCTTTATGAATTTCGTCCTATAAAGTTCTACTCTACGGAACGAAAGTACCCGTCAAAAAGCTTCTGTTTCATGCCCACGTCGGAAAACCCAATTTAAGTGAAGATATTTTGGATAGCAAGTAGTATAAGCAACTTCAGGTCATCTATACGCCAAGTAGTATAAGTCAATGTAAATGAGTCACTAGAAGCCGTTCAAAAACTATGTCACGCTATTTTGAACCTTTTTTCCACCCCTCCCCTTCTTTATCACAGATCATCACACAAAGCTTGAACCACCCAGGATGGTGGTTCACAAATAAGTGCACCTACAGCCCCCTCCCCTTCAAGTCAAAATTTTTTCTTCGATTTAATTAAACGCCTAAAATAAAACAAGAAACACACAAACATGATATTTTAATGGACTTCACAGCCCAACATGATGTTAAAACAGGGGAAATAGGGTGATTTTTCCACAAAAATAGGAGAATCATAAGAGAATAAATTCTTTTGAATAAAATTCATGTATAGGTACCATATTGCATACGATATCAAACGTTTAAGATTTCAATCCGAAACAGGTTGCATTTTCTAGAAAATATTTAAATTTTTAACAAAATAATGAGATGTTCAACAAAATAGTTGCATTTTCGGCTAAAATGATGAATATTCGAGAAAAACAAAAATTACTTTTTAACAAGGAAGTTCAACTAGTTGCTAAGTAGTTAAATTTTCAATCAAAAAGGATTAATTGTCAACAAAAAATATAATAGTTGATATTTCAATACAGAAAATTTAATCTTGTATCAAAACTTGTAGAATTTAACCAAAAAAATGAATTCTCAACAATAAATGTGATTGTTGGTATTTTAAACAAAACAGATTTTCATTTTAAATAAAAAACTGTTGAATTCAGCCAAACAGTTGAATCCTCAACTAAAAACAGATTAAATTTTAACCAAACAGTTGCATGTTTAACAAACAAACAAAATTTCTACCAAAAAAGATCAAATTTCTACCAAAACAGATAAAATCTCTACCGAAAGAGATTAATTTTTAATTCAAAAAGACGAAGTTTCAACAAAAGAATTGAGTTTTCAGACAAGAAAGATTTTCCAGTCAAAAAAGAAAAAAATTTCAAACAAATTGATTATTTATTGAACCAAAAAGGCGAAATTTTGTACAAAACAGTTGAATTTTCCACCCGAAAATGAATCTTCAACTAAAAAGTTAATTTTCAACCAAAGTGTTGCATTTTCAAGTCAAAACGATGAATTTCCAACCAATAATGGAATAGTTACATTTTAGTTAAAAAACAAATCTTCGAACAAAAATTTCAATCTTTAACCAGTATAATGAATTTTTAACGAAGTCATTACACATTCAAGCAAGTAGTTGAAGATTCAACCAAAAAATATGAAATATTAGTGAAAATTTTCATATAATTTTCAACTAAAAACGATTAATTTTCACCTGATCATGGATTATTGCATTTTGAGTTCAGATCATTAATTTTCGAATGAAAAATCAATTTTCATTAAAACAATTCAATCTTCAACCAGATAGTGGAATTTTTATGCAACAGAGATGAATTATAAACCAAAAGTACGAGTATAATAATAGACTTTTCAAAGAAAAAGAGTGAACTTCCAACCAACAATAGTTGGATTTTCTTATTGAGTTTTATTAATTCAGTTTGCATTTAAGCGAGAAAATGAGAAAAAGGGAAAGTTTCTTGAAAGCAGGAGAATGAAGAGGAATTAAAAAAAAAGATATATAGAGGGGACTTGGGAAAAAACTGTGAAGTCTATATGCAGATGATTCACATGTAAAATAAAATCACTAATTTTCATTTTTTCAAGTATTAAAAAAAATTATCATTCACATTTATATTTTCAATGCGTGAAGTCACATTCTGCCTTAACCCCCCTCTCCCTCTTCCTACGTCCCTTTGAAGATATCAAGTATTATAATCATTTTTCAGTAAGCCAAAGGGAATTTTAAGTAGTAAAATATCATTTAAGCCAGCCAGCTATTGCCACGTCGACGATGGAGTTATCTTCTAATAATATGAAGTGGTATCTTGTTTTTTACGAAACAAACCCACATTCGAAAGATATTCCATCTGTCCTACATGAAATACCATTAACAATAGTCTCTTTAGTATAATTTTTCTTCGGTTTAACTTTGACCATAAATAAGCAAGCCAGACACAAAAAAGTGACTCTTTTTCTCCTTCTTCGTTAATTAAAAAAAAATTGGAAAGGATCCTTTTTTTGGCGACTGCCTCATAAAAATAGACGTGATAAGAAAGCTATACCATCTTTCTTCTGCTCGACCAAGGAACATGTAAGCGCGAAACTCTCGAGAAAATGTTGACACGTGCAAAAGGGTGGCTGTCCGAATACAATAAGAAGCCTCATCGTATACTTGCGTGTCCGTGGCAACGCGTGGCCCTTTGAAAAGGAGTAGGAAAAGAAAAGTTCGATAAATGGTCGAAATTTCGTTCCTCATGTGGCCACCGCCCCGATCGGGCATGTGAGCCATGGCAAATTTTACACAGCTGACTGAATCCACATTTTTCATTACATCAGCGCGTACCACTTCTTCGGCTCATTCTACAGTGAACGGTGGATCCGGATTTTTCTTTGATGATATTTTTATGCAGCTCTCTTTCTAACCATCACTATAAAAAGTGAAACGTGAAAAATCCTGCCAAAATATATCATTTGTCTAGCCGTTCTTACTAAAAAATGAACTAGCAAAAGATCCTTGAATGACAACCTTTAGTCCTTCAACGAATGCACTTTACCTTGATAAGATCTTAAAGAGGATCAAGAAAATCCTGTCCTAGATGAGAAATTCTCTTTCAAACTTTTAGGTGTACAAACTCTTTGTTAGAAGTATTATTTTCTTTTAGGTATGCAGAGGATTTTTATTTGTGTTCTTTTGTCATTGTTATTATTATTATTATGCTTGGGATAATATCTAATTGTGAATACTGAAAAGATTCAGTTATTCAGGTACTGTGTTTGGTTGCATAACTTTATTCTTCTTTACTAATATTGTCTTCTATTAAAAGCAAACAGAGTTTTTCAGTTTCGGGCTTTCTGAAAGATTTGAAATACAATTTAGATTCTGCGAAGGTGGAAAACTGATTTTCTCTTATGAACTTTTCTTATATTTTACTGAAAATGTCTTGGAGTTGTTTGGAATAATCTGATTGGTTTCTATGCTATTCAAATTTAATTCGAATAACTCAGTGTTCAATTTCAAATAATGCCCTAATTGATTTAGATAATCATTTCATTATATCTTGTATTTTATCAAAAAGATCACAAAAACTGATCATTTAAAGTTTCCGAACATGCCCGTTTTTTAAAAATGTATTGAAAACAAATCAATAAGAAATAATCAATTATCTCAGTTTTCTTGAAACGCCATTACATTTCTAAATCAAAATATTTTATAATTGGAATTTTTTGAAATCCGACGTTTTTATAATTTCAGTCATTAAAAGAAAACTTAATTGTCGGCAACGTTGATACATTAACTTGATAACTCCTAAAATGTTGCCATTTTTATTTACATATATTTTTCGATTTCGAAACATCTCTCAGAACTTGAGAATATAAAAAGCATTTTTCCAGCCTCTGGAATTTGACTACATTTTTTTCAAATGTGTTCCTTAAAAAATAGTCGCTATCCAGTTTAATCCCTTTTTGTAAAAGTTATTAGTTTAAAATTTTTGATTAGTATATTTTCTATAAAACAAAACAATTTCTCATGAAATCTAGAGATCGTCTTTTTGAAAATGTTAGTGTCCACTATAAGACAAAAATGTCAAAAAACCCTTACATATATTTATTTTAAATGCTTTAAAGATAATTTTAAGGAAATACTCAATTTTTAATTTTAGTTCTAAGAGCTTAGTCTGTTTTGAATTTAATGCAAGGAAACGAATTCGGGAACTTTATTATAGTATAAATATTTCAAGTAGTTAAAAATTTGAGTGTACCCTTCCCTTCCCTTTCCAGTTGACAGAAATAGTTTTTTGCAATTGCCAGACGTTTTTCTGTACAAAAATAGTACAAAAAATGGGATATTTGCGACTAAATGAACAAATTGTTGAAAAATCTTCTGGTAAAAAGAAAAAACTGTCTTGGAATACTTCATTGCTTTTAAAATTTAAATTTAAATTATACTTATCTATACCTTGTGCGTTAGAAAGTATGATAATTTATAGGTAGTGTCTATACGTAAGGATGTTTAGACTCAGCCTAATTAATAATCATAAGCTACAAGTGTTTGCAGCTATTGCAGTCCGTTCGCAACATGAATTTGGTTCGCACAAGTTCTTTTTTTTGCAGTATGATTTTCCCTTTTTTGAACCTGTGAAAACTGTAAATTTAAAGATTTTACATCCGGTTGATCAGCTTGTGGCTTCAAACATTCAACATTAAATTATTGCAAAAAAGAATCTTTCAAAATTCTATCATTTGAAAATAATTATATTTTATAGATGGAAAAATGTAACAATGCTTCGTTAAATAATTCATTTTACCCTGGAATGTCCAAAAATGTTTGAATAAACGTTTGAAATTAAACCATTTCAAATAATAAACTGTAAATAATTTAAAAAATCCTCATTCAAAGCCTTCGATATTGAACCTGTAAATGAGGAATACTTAAAATTGTAGCTAGAAAAATGGAGACATTTTTATTAAGCTTACAAATTTTAATAATTTCACTACTTAGCATTTGAAGCTGAAAATTGATCAATTCCTTGAAACACCTAAATGCTCTGAAATCCTCTAAATTTCCTGAAATACTTTGATTCCTTGAATATCCTGAATACCTTGAATTTTTTGAATTTCCTTAATCCCCTGAATCCCTTGAATATACTGAATTCCTGGAATTCTCTCAATTCTTTGAATTACCCGAATGCTCGGAAATTCCTGAAATTCTCTGAATTCCTTGAATATTCTGAAATATTCCATTTTTCTCAATTCCCTGAATTCATTGAATATTCTGAATTCTCTGGGATACTTGAATCTTTGAATATCCTGAATTCCTTCAATATTTAGAATTCTCTGAATTCCTTGAATTCTATGAAATACTTGAATATTTCTAATCCCTTGAATTCCCTAAATTCCTTGAATATTCTGAATTCCTTTAATTCATCTGAATTCCTTTAATTCATCTGAATTCCTTTAATTGATCTGAACTGATGATTGTGACTTCTCTGAATTCCTTGAATATTCTAAATTCCCTTAATTCATCTGAACTAATGATTCTGACTTCTCTGAATTCCTTGAATATTCTGAATTCCTTTAATTCATCTGAACTAATGATTCTGACTTATCTGAATTCCTTGAATATTCTGAATTCCTTTAATTCATCTGAAGTAATGATTCTGACTTCTCTGGATTTCTTGAATATTCTGAATTCCTTTAATTCTTCTGAATCCCTTCATTTTGAAGTCGTTGGAATTTATGGAATTCTCAAAACTCAGGAAATTACACGAATTCAGAGATTTACGCAAACGCAAGGAATTCAAATGATTGAGGAAATTCTGCGAATTGAGGAAATTCCAAGGATTTCAAAATAATGCAAGGAATTTAGGGAATTTATACGAATACGAAAAATTCGGACGATTGAGACAATTTAAAGGAAAACATAAGATTTCAAAGAAGTTAAAAGAATTCAAAAGGATTTGAAGAAGTTTGAAAGAATTCCAAGCAATTTAGAAGAATAAAAAAGAATTCAAAGGAATTAAACATTCTTTTCATAACACGCGCATCGAAAGTTCGACTTTCGTTGCCTCTTGAGCGAAGCGAAAGTGGCCGATTTCTGCTGAGTATCAGCTGGTGGGGCGAAAGTAATACATGAGACGACTGAATGAAAGTGATGGGATTATGCGCGCATGTCTCGTGTGTCTCTACTAACTACACTAAAGCAGCGCCACACATAACCTTGTAGTTTCCATTATTCTCACGTGTCATCCAGGCCCAATGTTACCGTTTCGGTGAAATCTAGTGTCCCGTCGAAATTTCAGAAAATCCGTTTTCTCCAGATCCATCTCTTAATTCTGGCAGTGTCATTTGTTATCTCGTTATCACTCAAAAGGCAGCAAAAGCCGAATTATTGATGCGCTTGTTATGAAAAATATCGTACATAGCTAGTGGCGAATGGCGGCGATGGCTAACGAGTGTGAAGTCGCCGCCCGAGCGAAGCGCATTTGTCGTAAAGTTGGAATCATGGAGAATAGACATAAGGAGACCAAAATCCTATACATTGACTTCACCAAAAACGAGCATTTTTCTGTCTTATGTACATCATAAAATCAAAATGCTAGATCTTTTCAACCGCGGCGCTAGTGTGGCACACGTATCGATGGCCGCCGTCATGATCCGTGTAAATATAACCTCAAAACTCAAACAAAAATACAACATTCCTAAATTGTTTAAATAATTTGTTGAGAAATGTAAAAACTGTTATATTCAAGTGAAAATTTGATAACAGTTCTGTGATGTGTAAGCGTACAAGATTTAAAACTGGTAAGTTATATACTGCGATTCATTTGCGCAATAAATTCTGAAGTACCTACCTCATGCATCGCAGGATCACTTCAATTATACACATTTTAATCACAGATAATTCGCGATAAATAAAATTATTACAATAATATATATCTGCTTTTATGTATCTAAATAACAACTTATCCATCTATGTGAATCACATTCAGATCACAGTGGTAAATAATTTTAAATGTCGACATAAGCAGCTGCCATTTTAATGCGCGTGCCACACTAGCGCCATACTGCATACTCGGGAAGTATTTTAACCATATTCATACTACAAAAATGTGCTTATTTTCGGTTACATTACTTTGGTCTCCTTATGTCTATTCTCCATGGTTGGAATATTCGATTTTTACATAGCATTTTCGATGGATAAAACCATAACCGTTGATCAAGGAATGCTGATTAACGGACTTGTTCTTTCTTTTAGGACCCAAAATAAGTGTGCCAAAGCTCGAGTTGATCCGTTCATTTTTTTAAAGAGTTATCATGTTTTCGGACGAAGGACAGACCGAAAGACGCCAAAACTTGATTCTCGACCTCAGGAGGCTTTAAAACGTGGAGATCCGTTAAAAAACTGAGGTGTGAAATTTCGGACGGACGTAACACTTACAATTTTAGTATGAAATAGATTCTGAGAAAGGATGACAAGTAATTGCTGTGACAATAATGTAAAGAGAAAGGTCATCTGGCGTCCAGCCAATCTTATTTCAAGTTTTATCTCAAATTTACACAGCATGGAATAAGAGCAGCAGTATCCTGAGCTCTTACCAGTTTTCTTATGCTTTTTGCTGCTATTGTCGTTACCTTTTTCCGGGCAAGAAGTCCTTCGTCTTCCTGTATGTCGTTTCCGGCTACGCTGGATGTTATCGGTGTAACGTCCACTTCCTGTGCCATGATCATGCGACAACAAGTTATAGGTATTCTCTGTCGAAACTCTTCGTTCAATTTCGACCAGGGAATATTTATCGATCTTTTCTGGAGAGTCGATACTTCCCAGAAAATTCGTGTCTCGTGTTTCATATTTTCCCCCAACTCGAGTACATTATGTTAGTTTTTCTTTTTTTTTGCATGCGGGGTCAAATGATACAGTGAATTTTCGCTAAAAGTATGTGGTTTCTGTTGTTGTTCTTTTCAGAAATAACAGAAATAAAGATATTACATTTTTCAAAAACAAAATAGAATTAAAAAAAGTAAAAATAAAACTGATTGAAATTTCAACACCAGAATTATTTTATTCTATGGTAAGACCATCCATTATTACGTCACACTATTTTAGCCAATTTTTACCCCTTCCTTGTCCCATGTAAGAAGTCTTAACAAAGTAGTTTGGATGCCCCCCTCCCTCCCATCGTCTATGTTGTGTAATTTTTCTAAATGTCTTCAGCCATGTCTCGTTAGATACAATTTAGTTACTTACTAGTTACTACCCAAGACACTCAATTTGCCAAACAACTAGAAGCTATTAAGATCAAAAGCAAGAACATTAAAGAAATACGTAACATGCAACAAGGAAACTAATACAATTCTCGGAAATTTAAACATATAAAAAGCTGTGTCATCTAGTAGAAAAATATTCATCAAAAAAATAATTGTTCACAATTTCTTTAATTACTATCACATATTTCCAATCATTTATAATTGATTTAATATTTTCCTAGATTTTTCAACAGGCTAAACGGGATCTAAAATAACCTGAACATTTTAAAGAACGATTTCGACCATAATAAACGTTGATAAAATGTAATGTAAAATATGATTATACAATTTTCTAAAATCTTTTACAAATCACTTGAGATCATATTTTTAAGAAGAATTTAAAAGATCATAACCTTTCACTAAAGGTTTTAGATATTTTTACTTCTTGGAAATACCTTAAAATATTTTTAAATCTTTTTATATGTTCGAAATGCTTCAACTCCATCAATTCTTGTGAATAAATTCTATGCCATCTCATTCAAACATTATAAAGTCCCTCAAAATCTAGTCAAGTTACATTAAATCTGATGATATTCCTTGAAATTTCTTGAAATTTTGTTAATTTCTTTAAACTTTCCTTGAAAGCTTTTAAGAAACCCTAAACTATTTCGATTCCTTTGAAATGTTTAGAAATCCCTTGAAACTTTATAAGGCTCTTGAAAATGCCTTCAAATATTATAAAATCTCTTCAAATCCCGTGAAATAATTGAATTCCTGTGAATTCCTTTGAATTCTTGGTAAATTTAATAAAGTAATTTACTGAACGCTTCTAAAAATCACTTAAAATCGCTGAAATTTTTGGAAATCTTGTAAAATACGTTAAAACCCTTTAAATATTCCTTGGAAATATGACATTTCTGAAGTGAAACTTCTTATGGCGCACCATGAGTAAAAATACACCCAACTCCCGAGTTAAGGACCCTCACTATATGCTGTTACTAGAAGTGCTGGCCTCGTGTAGCCTCGGAATGTGGTGATTTTCAGATCAAGGGAAGCTGTGCTCACACTAACACTAATAGGAAATGACTCACATTGCCACTGACTGTTCACGTTTGGATGCCTCCGAGATAAGCAGAAGGCCAAGACGAGCAAAGCCCGAAACCGTGCTTAACTCGGGAGTTGAGTGTAGTTTCAGATGGAGAACGAAATGGATCTCGAGTTTGGCTGTGTAAGATGTAAGATGTAAGATATAAGATGTCATGTAACAGACACTTCCCCCGCCTGGTCCAAGCAGGCAGCAATTTTGAAGTATTCATGGAATTCGTAGAATTCAAAAAAATTCATGGAATTCCAGAAATACACGGAAATCATGGAATTCACGGAATTCGCAAGATTCATGGAATTTAAGGTGTCTTGATCACGCCGCGCGGGAATAAGGGAGGGGAGAGTCGATCTACAGAAACTAACGCAGACGTAAAAGCCGAAATAAATATTTAGGAAATAAGATAGGAAAAGTTATTTAAGTCCCTTAAAGTTATTGAAGTCTTTGGAAATTCCTCAAAATTTCTTGAATTCATTGGCATCTTTTAAAATGTCTTGAAATTTTCTAAAGCTCTCGAAAAATCCTTGAAACCTTTCAAAATGTCTTCAAAATTTTTTAATCTCTTAAAATCTATTGAAATTCCTTGGAATCTTTTAAAATATTCCAAACTCTTTCAAATTCCTTTGAATCTCTCAAATTTGTTAAAATCTTTAGAAATAATACCTTGAAATATGAAAATCTCTTCAAATCTTTAAAATCCTTTGAAATTCCTCAACACTTGTAAATAAATATCGACTGACACATTAATTAAAATGCGTTATTAAGAGCCATTAACATACTTTGAAATTACTCAAATTCTTTGAAATCTTATAATATCCCGGGAAATCTGTTCAAATTTCTCAGAAACCCTTTGAAATATTTGTAAATCTTGGAAATCCTCTGAAATCGCTCGGAATATTTGTAAATATCTTAAGCTTAACCCGATGAACCTACAAAATATTGAATGATTTTCCGAGTAGCGGTAATTTAAAAAATGATTCAAAAAATTTGTTTTTATGGGTATTTTTTACAGAATCATGGAGAAAAAAATAAAAATACTAATTTACTTCTACCGACATGAAGTATTCATTAACATTTTTAGCCATATGGCCGCTTGGCATTTGTTAAACCTTTGAACGATTTAGTGCCATGCACTAATTTATACACAATTAATTAATGGAAGCAGGCAATGTTGAAGTGAGTTTTAATCAAAACCATGACTGGGCGGATTTGGGCGGCTTTGGTGGTGAATTGGGCGGATTTGGAGCGGTTTATTGGACGAGATGAGACGTTCTTGTCCTGCTTGTCATAACCTCCTTATGCAGCTAACAGAAAAATTTTGTTCGCAAGACGTGAGTCGTTCTAGTCTCAGTGACTCTCGACTGCAATTAGTGTTGTTTATAAATCTGATTTGACGCAGGCATGATTTACGCGTTTCGTCAGCGTATTTTTAGTTCTGCAATTAGCCGATTACACAAAAGCAGGAGCGATAGCGAATGCGCACGCACGCAGTAAAATATTGAATCCATAATACTCCTAGAAGTATTATGGGCTCATAATCCTAACCCGTACATGCGCATTCGCTGACACCCCTGTGTGATTATGACCGCGTCAATTTAACCTCAAATGTGAGACGTGGTAAACTTGTAAATAAAGTATCCTGTGAACCATAGAGGCAAACGTCTTTTTACCCTCGCGTGTTGGGTCTGCACACAATATGCTATTATTTTTGGAGTTGGTTTTTCAGTATATTCAAGACAAAATTCTCATTTATATTGACACTGACAAGTTGCAGAAAGCTTCTAAAATTTGTGTTCAAAATTTTATTTTTCAACTTTGCAAAACAAAATCACATTTTTCAAAAGCATTTTTATTTATAAACCCCTTCCCCAAAGTATTGAGACCTAGCAATATTATTGTTTTAACCTATTTCAGAGTATGAATAGGTATGAATAATAATATTGCTCATTCATGAAAACAATGTAATACATGTAAATTTCAACTATGTTTTATAGTGATACGCATTTCTATTCTCAGAAGACCTTAAGTAATAATTTTTCATGTATGCAAATGTTAAGAATTTGTTTGATGTTATTGTTCCTCTTTTAATTGACCTTCAGGTTTCATTAATCATAACATGGTCTTCGCCCAATGCTTATTCCCCTTAAAACTTTCCCTCTGTTTTTGAGTTTCGGGTACTACCTTTTCGTTGAGTGGGGACTCACGTAGTGGCACGAGGCTTCTTTTTTTGAGCAGGTTCGGACCCTTTTTCTGCTCTGTTCAGTTTCAATCAAGGTGTAGGCTAGTGTAGCCACTTCGGTTGGTGCAACGATTTAAAATCAATTGTGCTTGATTTAGACAATTCGGGTATTTGAGTCCTTTAATTCAAAGTCAGTGTTTCTTTAATTTTCGAATACTTGTTCAGTGATTTTCCGACTCGATCGTCTTCTGGTGTTGTGGGAAGTGACGAGTCGGATAACATATTACGTCCGGTCGCATCGGGATCGATCGTTCGGTGAACGATCGTGGTCGTAGCTTCCAGAGGCTACATCTTTGCCAATTTCCCAAAATAACCAAAACCTCTTTTTGGGCACAAAAGGAGTGCTTTATTGGATAGGCTAGGGGACTCGTATCCCGGATTGAATCGATACAAGGTATTTAGAAGTCAAGGATCACGGTGATAAATTGTCTTGTTCATTTTCGTTGACTTTAACATGAGCGAACATTCCTTCGCCACCCCACGCCAGTCTGTCATTAATTCAAAACAACAACAACAAAAAAGAAAATCAATCCTCTATTAACAAGAAATAATAAATAGGTAAGGTGTTCCATCTCACCCCAATACATGCCTCGCACGCTCCAGAGATTAGATGTGTACACAATTTATCATTTTTATATTTTTATCGCAATGATTATTTTTGGAACACTTCGTTTTTCATGGAATTGATACATGAACGTTCACAGAATATATAAAACCACTTAAATTAAAAAAGCTTCTATAGATTGCAAATATTTCACTGCAACTTATAAATATCCTCACCTCACCCCGGTCTCCTCGAACTTTTTCACAGAGGCAGTGATTAGTAAACCTCTGTTGAAATAAGGAAATGTTATTCCATATCATGCATCAGCATAAATTTATCTCTAGTATCATATTAGTACATTTTCCTTACCTTTCTTAAAACGTTGATGTAACTTTAATATAGTTCTAGAAAGACTTTTAACCATTTGATTGAAAAAAAGACGGGAACTGTGGGGAGAGTTCTGGGAGACAAAACAAGAAACTTTTTTAGGCTGTTTTATCATGAATTCGGCAAGCTGATACCCCAAGTGGAACCGAATTTCACCACAAAGTAAAGAAACACTTTGGTACAGCCGGAAAAGCTGCATTAGGGCGTTTACTTCCCTCGAGTATAAGAAGTCGAGACAAACTTTCAGAAAGCATTAATGCGATGTGACGGCTCGCAGAACAAAGCAACCCATGAAGAGGCCTCGCTACCCAGGAATAATTGTTTTATGCCAAAGTTTAGAAGACTCCATTGATGTCCCCAGGTAATTTAACTCTTGGGAAAAATGAAAGGACGGCAATTTGCAGTGAACATTATTCATTTTGTTCGGATTAATGAAGAATAGGTGACGAAGGCCGTGTGTAGTTCAACCGATATTACGAAAGAAAACATAATCCGTGGAAGAATTAGAGTCGGAATTCATTTTTTTTTTCTACAAAATAAGATTTACCAAAGAAGGGTTCACTTATAACTAGAGACTCGAACTTTTTGCAAGTTGCATAGTCGCATGATCGTCGAATAAAATTCGAATTTTCATTAAAACATGGGAAAATAATTTATGTATTTATTTAAATTTCAACAATAATTATTATTTTTGCTTTGTTAGATAATACAATCGATTAAAATCTGAGCAATAATGCCGATTTCGTTGCAATTTTAATTTCCCGCAGTATATACGAGGTTTTTCTAGAAAGTATCCGACCTTGTGCTTTAACTTTGTACCTAGCGAATATTTCCCCCTATTTACATGAACGTGGTTTTAACTGCTCTTGGCGTCAAACGCAATACTTGGTCTCTTTCTATATGCGCGTTGCAGTGCAGCTTAATAGTGTACGCAGTTGCGTAAACGTCTGACCACGTACACGTCGCATTTCAGAATGACGGAAAACACCGAACAAAGAGTATGCATTAAATTTAGCCGCAAACTTGGCCATTCATGTTCGGAAACCATCGTTCTGATTCGAAAAGTATATGGTGATGAGCCTATGAGTGATACTAAAATTAAAGAATAGTTTAGGTGATTCCAAAGTAATAGTACTTCAGTGGAAAGTGGCCCACGCTCTGGCAGGCCCGCAACGGTCAAAATATCTCAAAATGTGACAAACACAACAGTGAGAAAAACAGAGAAAGACCTATAGATTCTGAAAACTATTGTTTCGGAAATTTTGAGCCAAGGTTTGGGGATAAAACGCGTGGCTGCAAAATTCGTTCCCCGGCTGATAACGGAAGACCAAAAGAATTATCGGGTGGAAGTCGCCCAGGATAATTTGTAATCAATCAGAAACAACCCGGCAATGTTTAAAAGGGTAATTACTGAGGATGACTCATTGGCTTATGGCTATAAGCGAAAACAAGCGCGCCAGAGTCGGAGTAGCATCAAGGCAATGCTGTTTTCTTCGACCAGGAAGGTGTGTATTACCATAAGTTCTGAAGCGATTACGTGAAGCAGTAAGAAGGAAACGCCCTTATTTGTGGAAAAGTGGTGACTGGTTACTTCACCACGACAACGCATCTGCCCATTCATCGCAGTTTATTCAGCAATTTCTGGTGAAACGCGGCCTTCTACCACTTCGGCAGACCTCATAAAATATTGAAGTATCCTCTAAAGGAAAAATATTTCATATCGTAAAGGAAATAAAACATAATACAACGAAGCAGCTGTTAGCTATTCCGAAGGGTGACTTTAATGAGTGCTTCCAAAAGTGGAAGGATCGCTGGAAGAAAGTTGTGGCTTCCAAAGGGGACTATACTTTGAATGGGATATCATCGCCATTGACCAGAATTAGCTATTACTTCCGGTGCACTACAAGATCGGATACTTTCGTACAGACCTCGTATTTATAGGTTGAGTTGGCTACAGAGAGCACCACTATTTTGTACTTCGGTATATGCAACCAGACCATGCTGGTCGTCAATAGCTGCCCGAAAAATCTTTTTTTGCTGTAAAGGTCTTGTATGAATTGATTGAAAAATGTTAGAAATCTGAATTCTTTTTTTATTCTGGTACTTCTGATCCATGGTATCATGTAGTGAATAAGACTTCCCTATTTTTTGAGTTTGAAATATACAAATAATAATCATTGGCTGGCCATCTATTTTGAAGACGATTTGGACTAAACTATTTTTTTGTTTGGAAAAGTTGACATTAAGCGTAATGAAATTGATAAATTAATGCATGTGTCTCTAAGGGTAATAGAACATAAATTTGCAAATTATAGCACTTATTTCAAAGTTCATAAGTCCTTTTCTTTCTGCAGTTTTTATAGATTATCAATGAAAAATAGTACCTAAGAAAATAAAATCATTTATATATGCATAATTTCTACCTTTTCATCACATAATTTCAATATTTTCATCGACATAAAGTCTGAACCGTACTTATTACATTCCACCATGATATTTAAAAATTGTAATCTTCTTTAATCATAATGTGTCCCCTGAGGGTTTACATGACTTCCATTTCTTACAATACTTCTGTCTACATATTTTCTAAATCTTATCCTTACTATTTACATTT
>JAABKJ010001078.1:0-31702 GCA_011634705.1 Andricus grossulariae
CTTTAACGAAGAAGATTTATTTTCCACAAAAAAAAACGATTAATTATCAACAAAATAAATGAATTTTCAACCAGAAAAGATCAATTTTCAATTTAAAATATCAATTTACAGGCAAAAAGTTGATTGTTAACGAAAAATAGTTTTAAAAAATAATTTTTAACCAAATATAAAATGAGTTTCAAAAAAGTAGTTCAATTTTCAACCAAAGAGTTGACTTTTTAACCAAGAACATTAATTTTCTACAAAAATAAAAGATTAATTATCAACAAAATTCAACAATTTTATAAAGGAAAAATTTTCAACTAAAAATGAAGCAGCTACACTTTCAGATAACAAAAAACTAATTTTACACCAAAAAAGCAACGAATTTCCCACAATATAGTTAAATTTTCAAATAATTCAATTTTTAACTAAATAGTTGAATTTTCTACGACAGTAGTTGAATTATGAACAAAAAATATGAATTTTTAACAAAAAAGTTCATGTAAAAAATTTTTTTTTAAACAGAGTACCCAAATAGTAATAAAAATTGTTTAAACAATAGAAAACTAGTTAAAAAATTACTGAGTATTATTAAATTGCCCATAATTGCTGATTTGCGAAAGAAATTTAAATATATCTTTAATAAACATTGATATTACATCAAATTAAAAATAAACATTGCATATATTTCTCAAAACATTGTTAAAAAAAAACTTGTCAAAGTAAAAAATCATTTAAAATACGTTACTTCAAATTTTCTGTTTAAATTCGTTAGCCGCAACAAAAGAACATAACCTATAAATTAATATATCACTTCTACTTTCTATCTTTGGTGGTCTAAAAACTGTTAAAAAAATATGATTGAAAAAGAGTTTCACGAATATAACAAGATAAATATCAAGTATTTGTATTTTATTGTTAAAAATAAAGTGAAATTAGCCAATTGATGTTAACTTACTGTCATATTTCCTCCATGCTTTTCTATAAATTCAGCATTAGTTTTTTGCCTCAGTACAATTAAATCCTCTTCATCACTGAACAGCCAGTATTTTTTTTGTGTACTTAAAGGGAACATTTTCGATTTATTTCAACAATTCGATAACTAATTAAAAAATAAATAATCTGCTCTCGAAAAACAAACAGAACAACTTTGAGGTTGTGGAAATTACTGGACATGATGTGATCTACATTGATCTACAGAGTCCTCGCATTATGGTTGCTTCAATCGCCTACCAGGTGGCGCTCGCGATATTGAGCCCGCGAAATTCAAACGAATGATTGAGCAAAGTTAAGTTTTTTAAAGAAAATTATAATAAATGAATGGAAAAAAATAAAAAACATTCAATTTTCATTTGAAAGAATTACTTCACATCGAATAGAACAATTTTTCGAAAATATGCTCACATTTTAACCAAAGAAATGAATTCTAAATTACAATCATGAATTAAGAAACAAAAAAAAATAATTTTTACGCGAATAGTTGAACTTTCAACCAAAAAGACGAAATTTCAAACAAAAAGATGAATTTTTAACCAAGAAGATTATTTTTCTACTCAAAAATACGAAGTTTTAACGAAATCCATGAATTTTAAACCAAAAATGGAATGGTTAAATTTTCAGTTAAAAAAATTACTTTGAAGAAGGAGCGAATTTTTAAGAAAATAGGTAAATTTTCATTCAAAGAAATGAATTCTCAATTAAGATTATGAATGTTCAACCAAAAAAATTATATTTTACTCAAGTAGTTAAATTTTCAACCAAAAACTTGAATTTTTAACCAAGAATGTTATTTTTCTATTAAAAAAGACGAAGTTTCAACGAAATACATGAATTTTAAACGAAAAATGGAATAAATGAATTTTCAGTTAAAAAAATTACTTCTCATAAAAAAACGAATTTTCAAGAAAATAGTTAAACGTTCCACCAAAAAGGTGAATTTTTTATCGTGAACATAATAATTTTTATTAATAAAGACAAATATTCAATGAAATAGATGCATTTTCAACAAAATAGTTAAATTTTCAACTGAAATGATTAATCTTCAACCGAAAAAATGAAATTGAAACCAAATAGTTTAATTTGTAACCTTACAGATAAATTTTCAACTAAGAAGAATAATTTTGAAAAATATAGCACATTTTTATTACTAAAGAAGTAAATTTTTAATTAAATTTATGAATCTTTAACCAAAAAGATGAATGTTCAATACATGAATTTTCAACAAAATAGTTGAATTTTCAGTTAAAAAAGATAAAGTTCCAACCAGAAATAGGATAGTTCAATTCTTATGGTTCAAAAGTATAATTTAAAAAAAGGGGGAAAAAATAGATTTTGAAGAAAATAGTTAAATTTTTAACCAAGGAAAATAACTTTGAACCAAAAAGATGAATTTTCAACTAAAAAAATTAATTTTGAACTACATATTTGATTTTTTAAATAAAAAATGATAAATACTCAACCAAAAATGGAATAGTTAAATTTTCACCTGAAAAATTAATTTTTAAACTGAAAGAAACGAATTTTCTACAAAATATTAGTTTCAGTCAAATAGTAAAATATAATAAGAGCATTTTTAACGTTTAAAATAATAATATTTCTACTAAATAGTTTAATTTTCTATCAAGAGAGTTGAACTTTTAACATGAAAAGACAAATTTTCAACTTAAAATAATTATCATTTCTTATTGGGATCTATAAAAAAATAAAAATAAATAAATAAATAAATAAAAAATAACTAAATAAAATAAAATCTATAATCACTAAAAAAGGGGAACAGGGGGGAATAGGGAAAAGACTGCAAAGCCTGAGATAAATGAATTAGAATTTTTGTAATTTTATAATAATTAATAATAATAATTTTTGAAGTAAGTTTTGACCAACGGAAGGTAAGGTAAATTTTTCACTGTCGGTTACTACTTACCTTTCTTAAAAAAATCTTTCCTTTTCCTCTTCAGTAATGCTTTCCGTCTTTCAATTCAATTTTTCATCACACCATACCCTACGTTTTATATTTCGTTTCAACCTTCTTTTATAATTTACTTCAAAAAACTTTACGGTAAAAGGAAAACGGCACCTTCTTTACTTTGATCACGCTAGAGTGCAGCACATGCCAAGAAAAGGTCGGTAATGCAGAGATATTCATATGCTTAGCGGGGAAAGTATTGTACTTGCACAATTTTTATAATTTCTTATATTTCATGGAATCGACAACACCAGAAAATTTTGAAAAACATTTATTTTCACAAACTGGGATTTGTTTGGCATAGTTTAATTAACATTTTATATTTAGCTGAACCTTTTTTTTATATCTCTTCTGGCTTCATGTCTCTGTTTAGTAAATTTAAAAAGTATGTTTTTAAAGCTTTTTATAAATATTTAAACATAAAGCAAAGAAGCAACATATTTTCCCGTCTTAAGCACCTTTCCCCTACTACTATTTAGATTTACAAGCAGTAAATTTAATAAATCCTTTTATATGATCTATTTCAATATGAATACATTGTATTTGAAGAAAAATGGAAATTTGTATGCTGTACACGCAATAGTAATAAACAAAGCTGACAGTGTGTTTTAATATGGACGCCCCCGCAAGCGGTTGCGCTGGTCCGATCTAAAGGGGCGTTCCCTTAGCCCTTTGTCACCCGACAATCGACGCCGCTGCATCTTATCGGATCCCACCTCTGCTGCACTATTTTGCCCGGAGGGTCATAAGACGTCGGCCTGTCGTCCGGGTTGCTGTAACTCTCCCAATTTCAACGCGATCGCTTGTAGATCAAGATTCACCGTTCAGCAGTTAAGATCGAATACGATCGCTTGCTGGATCGTTTAGACTCGGATTTATACGCTCATGTAATCATACAAGCGATTTATAGTGATTGCAGAACAGTACAAACAATGATTTTTCAAATTTTATATAGAAAGAAAAAACAACAGATAAAGCTTGCATCGATTTTAGGTGAAATATTCGCAACGAAAAAAATTTAATTTCCCGGTTAAACTTCGACGCCAGCGCTCTCTACCGTCGTTAAGACTTCACTAAGCTCAAGCAAAATGGCGATTTCACGCGTGTCAGTTACTTCTTAACGTTACCATCATGCTCCAGTTTAATTAACTCAATAAACGATGGTAGATCGCACTGGCGTCGTAACTCTCGCTACTTTTCGAATAAAAATGGAGTCATTATGAGACAAAAGATATTATTGTTGCAATGAATATTTCACATGAAATCAATATTAAGTTTATACACGTTTATATTCAACTGTAAAACTATATTCCATTTCGAGAACCAAGAAAACGTTTTTCTTATTTTCTATACACAATTTGAAGTCGTCTCTTATGAGAGATGCTCAAGAGATGCACACGTTTATATTTAACTGTAAAACTATATTCCATTTCGAGAACCAAGAAACCGTTTTTATTATTTTTCTATACACAATTTGAAGTGGTCTCTTATGAGATGCTTAAGAGATGCACGCACGTTTATATTTAACTGTAAAAATATATTCCATTTTGAGAACCAAGAAACCGTTTTTCTTATTTTTCTATACGCAATTTGAAGTCGCCTCTTATGAGATGCTTAATAGATGCACAGGTTTATATTTATAACTGTAAAACTATATTCCTTTTCGAGAACCAAGAAACCGTTTTTCTTATTTTTTTATACACAATTTGAAGTCGTCTCTTAAGAGATGCACACGTTTATATTTAACTAAAACTATGTTCCATTTCGAGAACCAAGAAACCGATTTTCTCATTTTTCCATACGCAATTTGAGGTCGTCTTTTATGAGATGCACACGTTTATATTTAACTGTAAAACTATATTCCCTTTCGAGAACCAAAAAACCGTTTTTCTTATTTTTCTATGCAAAATTGGAAGTCATCTGATGAGATGCTTAATAGATGCACACGTTTATATTTAACTGTAAAATTATATTCCATTTCGGGAACTATAAGAAACCGTTTTTCTCCTTTTTCCATACAAAATTTGGAAGTCGTCTCTTATGAGATGCTTAAGAGGTGCACACGTTTATATTTAACTGTAAAACTATATTCCATTTCGAGAACCAAGAAACGGGGGGTTTTTTAATTTTTCCATGCACAATTTGAAGTCGTCTCTTATGAGATGCTTAAGAGATGCACACATTTATATTTAACTGTAAAACTATATTCCATTTCGAGAACCAAGAAACCGTTTTTCTTATTTTTCTATACACAATTTGAAGTCGTCTTTGATGAGATGCTTAAGAGATGCATACGTTTCTATTTAACTGAAAAACTATATTCCATTTCGATAACCAAGAAACCGTTTTTCTTATTTTCCTATGCACAATTTGAAGTCGTGAGAAGCTGAAGAAATGCACACGTTTATATTTAACTGTAAAACTATATTCCATTTCAAGAACCAAGAAACAAAAAAATCAAATATGTAGCAGATAAATTTTGGAGCTGTTAAATATTAAACATATTTCGGCGAAAGTTTCACCGTGGTCAGGAGAATAATTCTGATGTCATCTCCTACGTCACGTTGTCAACTGTATCAAGAGAAGCAATAATTAGCAAAGTGGAGTAGAACATAAAATTCTACTCTTAATTTTTTCACTATTGTTTGACTTGGCATAGCTGACAACGTGACGTAGAAGATGTCGTTAAAATTATTCTTCTAACCTGGGTGAAACTTTCGCAGAAACACGTTCAATTTTTAACCGTTTCAAAATTTATCTGTACCACATTTTATCTTTTGATTTGTCTGTGCACCGATCAATGCAAGCACTATTCACAAGTAATAGCAGTTTATTTTATTGAAGGAGGATACTTATACAATTGTCAGGACCAAAACTCACCATTTTTTTGTGAGGTCTAAACTTATAGTTTTTTTTTAAATTGTTTCTTTTGTCATGTACAATGGAGTTTGATGTCTTATACTTTTGTTATGGTTGGAGTTTTTCAAAATAGGGTAACCTGTCACGTATATCTAAGAATAAGCCTCCGCAGAGATAATGTTGGATCAACAAAAATCTGATTTGCTGGAATATTTATTTAAAGCCTGAGCATATGTTGTTCATACTTGTTTATTTAACATAGTTCATTTCACGAATGTCCTGGGGTAGAAAGCGTTTGTCATACTATGGACAAACATTTATGTAAAAAAATTTGGAATAATTCAAAACGAATTCATTGTGTTTTTTAAAAAGAATTAAGTGTTAAGTTGCGTTGGACATTTTTTTTTCGTTTCAGCAAACAGTTTTGCTGAATCATCTCAATTATTTTTCTGCGTATAGTTTTGAAGAAAGTATATTTGTTGATATAACGTTATATTAGCCGGGGCTTCCAATTACAAATTTTCAATTTGACTTACCTGTACGTTGCAATAAGTTCATTTATCTTAGTCCCAAGGTGTCATATTATGACACATTGGTATAAGTAGCTGTATAGTTTTCAACTGTTTATCCATCATGCAACAATTTGATTCACATTTGTATAAAAATTTAACACCTGTGCCACTATATGAAAACTAGTTAATAATGGTCCCTACAATTCATAAAAACATTCCTAGTGATGTGCTACAATATTATTTTTTTCTTTATTTCCGGAACCAAAAGTTAAAGATTCCAGAGAGTGGCCCATATTATGTGTCAATTTTCTGCACTCTACATAGGAAAGGAAAAATGATAAGAAAAAGAATAACTATATCAACTACGTTGAACATCAAATGAAAACGATCGATTTTATTTGTCAACATAGTAATTCTTTTTATTATCAGTGTACAATTCACAAAGTATATTTAACCATCAATGTGCTATGTAAAATGTAGAGCAGTGCACTAAATAAATGTTTAAAGAGTTTTGAAGATCTTTTAATTTCATGTTCAACATAGTTGACATAGTCCTTCTTTTTACCACCAATGTACAATTTAGAATGTACATTGTACCATCCATTTATTATGTACAATGTAGAGTACTGTATACTAAGGAAATTTGTAAAGAGTTTTGAAGATATGTTATGTAAATACTATGAATAAAAAAAAATGCTCTAAAAATCTGTATTATATCAACTGTATTGAACATCAAATGAAAACGATCGTTTTCATTGGATGTTCATCATAGTTGATACAGTAATTCTCTTCACCACCAATGTATGTACACTGTACAATGTACATTGTACCATCAACGTACAATATTAAGAGTACTGCACCAAAGAAATTTGTAGAGTTTTGAAGATCTGTTATGTAAATGTAACATTTTGCTCGATATATAGGTGTGTTGCAAGCTTTCGTGCAGATAATTAAGAATTTCTCTGAAGAGATCATGTAATTGTTGAAAAGGGTTTTTTGAGTGACCCAGTAGAAGCACCTACCTATACCTATATCCCATTTTCGGGGAACGAAGGCAGTTAGTCATTCAAACTTGGGGGAAGGAACAAGGACGAAAGAGTTCTTTCTACGGAGGAGGTGTACGTGGAGCCGAAGAAGGCGGCTGTTCGCCCCCGGCAGGAACATACACGGCGTTGTATATACGGTATAATTACAGAGGGCAGTCGAGCGGTGGCTAGACGCCAGCGCACTCCAAGCTCGGCTGCGACTATATACATGGTCCTAATTCTTATTCGTGCCCTAGGATAGAGGGATTGGCAGGCTTACTTTTTTTAGCTTCCTCGTCTTCAACTCACGTATCGACCACTGAAGCTGATGAATAAGATTAACATCTGCTCGATGTTTCTCCATGCACCTTCTATATCAACCTTCAAGTAGACCTCGTTCGATTGATATCAATAATCAATAAACAGTCATAATTTACTTTTATTTAGTTTTATCCAGGGTTCGAACTCACGCCACTATTGATGCTTGTTTTAGTGGTGCCAGTAATTTGAAAAACATGCTAATAATGCCACTAGCAGATTAAAACTGCAACAGATTCGACTCGTCCTATTCTCATTATAAAATTGTGTAAAATTATAGCAATTCATAATTACATATGATGAATTGTATCACGTTAAAATTTATAAACTTATGCTTTTATTTCTAGCAAGGCTATTTAGCTCTAGAGGCAGTGATTCGAAGAAAGAGTATATACAACTAGAAATACAGATAATTACATTCTTCATTCACTCGCATGTGCGGCGAGGTATATCAAGAATCCTGTCCGTGTTTAATTGCTGTTGAAAAGATAATTTTGCTTGAAACTGAAAGTGTTTTACGAGGAATTCTTTTAATCGTCTTGAGTCAATATTTCGATTACAACTGCTGCGCCAAAAAATCGTCTATACCTTAGAGTTTATTGAACGGTGAAATTCTCTTTTTACTAGTTTCACTATATTTTATCTAATCTTATTATTGAAATGTTGATCCTCCCAAAGGGAACAAGCCGCATAAAAAAAACATCAGAAAATAGAAGATGAAGATTCACGAGCTGCACATCAATCAATAATATTGGTGAATTCGCAAACTGCAACTTATAAATATGTGCAAGAATAATGCAACTTGAACATCAATAAGTTAACAATAAGTCTGAAGGTGGTTTTCATATGGTTGGATAAATTCATATGGGATTCTACGTGGATATTTTCACTTGGTATACGTGTAAGAAGACGGTCC
The DNA here is from genome assembly GCA_011634705.1 of Andricus grossulariae. Taxonomy (NCBI): domain Eukaryota; kingdom Metazoa; phylum Arthropoda; class Insecta; order Hymenoptera; family Cynipidae; genus Andricus; species Andricus grossulariae. Next base: position 8,575 of record JAABKJ010001078.1, read on the forward strand.
AGTTAATATTCTTATTGCTTCAGGTTTCGGCATTAAAGATAGATTCCTAATGGAGAACAAGAGTAGCAACATCCGGATCCTCTAATTTTAGAGCTGAACCGCAGCGAATAATAATTAAAACTATAATCATCGGCTACTCTTCGTAACGTAACGTAACATAACGGGTAAAGTGGCTCTGGGGAATTGGGGATCCCCCCGCGGCGTGAGGCGGATACAGCAGATACATTTAAAGTACGTATACCTATATGCATGTGTATTGTGTATATATTTTTATACACGTGGAGGTACATATACACCTATGGAAAGAGATATACATATGCATTTCAATGGATTGCCACAACAGACGAGAGATAATAAAACATTTTGTTCGTACACATAATTATAGTTAAGAACTGCAACGGGAGCCGCGCGGCGACCTTGCTAGCCTACACAGTAGACGATATGTATTTTATAAAAAAATCTTACACAATCGTTTATGTGAATATTTTGAATAGATCATAAAAATTACTTCCTAGAAACAAAGAACCATTTCTGATAGAGACAGACTCACTACAGTTTCCAATTCAACTTTTTATTTATCCAGCATCTCTTTTACTGTCTCATATTTGCTCAGAATGGATATGCATAACAGAATCTGGCATTCTGATTTTTTAAAAGAAATCGATTCATACGAATTTACGGTAACAGAAGCATAAATAGGGTGAGACCAATGGAGCAATAAAACAAAAGAACTCATGCACCCGCGGGAAGTTCCACAAACCATATTAATTCTTGGCCCATCCAATTACTTCTGAATGCTTTTGAATCTTTTTGGGATATTTTCAAATATACTTCATTGTGTAGGAACAATTTTTTAGACGGAAAGAAAAATGCAAGTCTGTTCCATTCGTTCTTCATTGAAGTCTGAGTCTACTTTGAGTTCTGGATAAGCGAACAGATCCGTGCATGTGAAAATTATCCACTTTTGCGGTAATTTGTAGCTTCCAATGCGCATCAATTTCTGCGCAACATGGCCGCCACATCCTCTGATTGGCGACCGCGGGGCGGGCTATTTGAGCAGCGGTTGGTGGTTCCGCGCCGCGTGGCGCGAGTAATTTTGATCGTGATTATACTAATTTCATAGTATGCCCCTCTCGGACGCTTAAGCACGAGGTGAGTTCACAAGAGCCAGTGCAACGAGGCCACTCTCTGGCTACTTCGGACCTAGTATCGGTTCGAGAAAATATCTTAAAACACGTTTAAATTTAATGTAAAAAATGTATAGAGAAAATCTGGCATGTTTTGAAATGAAAAGAACGGTAACTTGGAATTCTGTACTCTTACTTGGAGTAAAATAAGAATTTATAAAAATATGTTTTGTGAGAAAAGAGTACATCTTAAATGGAAATTGAGTATTATAAAGAAACGAAATGTAGAGATTTTCGCCTTTCTTGAGAGAAAATAAGTTACGAGCGAAACACGAGGATCCTGTGAAGCCGCCTCAGCTATTGCTATTAACCTCAGCTAAAACCATAATTGTCCCGTGTTGTTGGTGCACGAGCAAAAGGCCCCCGTTCTTCCCCTCACTTATATGGTCTCTCGGACGTTCGATGCCTCCGCTCCGGCGGTGGGGGCTAAATTACCACAATTTTGTACTTTTTAAAAAGAGGATAATTTTTGGTGGAAACGCAACAATTTTATCCACCGTTGTTATGTGAGATCAGTTGGTGCCTACTACCGCAACGCGTTACACCTGTTCTGATACACTACGGTTTCGTCACACCTTCTTTGCTGTCAGGATGCTCTTTTCGGTATGCGAAATCGATCTCTTGTTTCAATTTGCAAACGCAAACGTGCCCCGTGTGTTGTCATAGCGAGTTTGGATGAAGACGCCATTTTGGTATCCTCGACTCATGGATCTATTTACTTACAAGAACCACGTGGATATCGTTCTCAGGATGAAAGTAAGAGGAAGATCACTAATATGACACTTGCATGATGGAACAAATATCAAGGAGAATTTCTATTTCATATGGAAGGCGCAATTTATCGCAAGTTATCAATATTCGCCATGTTGGTACACACAAGGGATTCTTTAATACGTAGGATGAAGCAAATTTTCGTGTAGTGTGTTATAAAATTTGTGTCATTTGTGGTTTAGATATTTATTACAATAGTGAAATATTGTGGAGAAGAGTTTTCAGATAAAGCAAGATCTAACGGAAAGTTAATTCATGGTAGGTAAATACGGGTACCATAGCGAATTACACTTATCGAATTAGATTTCTCTCAAACTTTGAAAAAGTTTCTTCAGCAGCAACTGGTTGCCATTTCTACAAAAATGTGTGCCGTGGTAAAGTTTCTACTTGCGAAGTTGTTGTGGTGCTGGAAAATAGATTTAATTGACAGCTGTCATGTGGTGAAAAGTAAGGATTTTTTCTTCCTCTTCACCCCTACCTGAGCGGCCTTAGAATGCCTTCGGCCACAAACATCACTGTCTCTGGAGATTTACACTCTTTGCAAGTCTCGCTTATTTGTGTTTGTGTGTGTGTGTGTGTGTGTGTGCGTACTACGCAGTACAGTGGGCAATATTCAGGATCTTTTTCATTTTTGCGCTTTTGGCACACATGCGACTGCATGCACCGGATGCGAAACGTTCTGTATGGAACTGGCAGTGGGCGGTTTGAAAGCGATGAAAAGAGTAATGTAATTCTGAAGGAGTCAACAATTTTTTCAGTTCTCGTACGTCACGCTGAATTCATTTGTTCAAGCACCTTGAATAAAACTAAATAAAAATAAAGTTGATTATTGATTACTGTTTATTGACTACTAGCAGTAAATGCACGCGCGCTTTCACCTCCTTGGATTTTTATTTCCTAAGATTAAAAACACAAACAATTTCAAATTCAATAACAACAGTTTTTTAAATATTAAGAAAAGTGTATTTTTTAGAAAAACATTTTTTTCTGAGCTCTAAATTTGATTATTTATAAACAAAGTTTAAGAACATAGACCATTTTCATACTTTTCTGATCAAAAAAATCCTTTGCCATCTAATATGTGTCTCAGTAATTTTTTGAACTTACTAACCTACGGAAAAAGGTTAACACTCAATATTTAGCACTATTATAAGTAATTAAAGTTAACAAATAGAACATTTTCATCTCTTTTCCATGCAAAATTAACTTTTAATTTTATATGGATGCAAATAGCTTTATTATCCTTAATAAAGTAAAGAATATTGTCAAAACTTAACTATTAGCTTTGTTACAAATAATTTAAACAAGCAAATAGAACATTTTTATCCTTTTTTTTCGAGGAAAAAAATGGTATATGTATCGAAATAGCTTATTAGAATTAATAGGTTCCAGAAAATGATCAAGTATTGAGTAAGTCTGATAAGCAATTTGCAAGGCTATATTTAAATTCTTTAGTTAGCTTATATTATTTTCAGCTGAATGAAATGTTAACTTTGAACCATTTTATGGAGTTGCGTAAGTATGAGAAGCTATTTTGATAGATATAAGATAAAAAATAATTTTTAGCTGCGAAAAATAGATGAAGATTTTTTATTTGTTCACTTAAATTAATATTTATGACAATACTGAACTTACGATTTCACCATATTGTATAGCTGAGTAACTCTGATCAGATACTGCACAAAATACTGCATACTGCTGCTAATTGTTTATTTTATTTCTTAAATTATTCATTACAAAGATAAATAATAAGTGTTAACAATTTTCTGGAGTTCAATAAGTTGAAGAAGCTACTTCGATACATGATAGATAATATTTTTGTGTGTGAAAAAGGATGAAAATGGTTGATTTGATTATAAAATCTGTTCAAAACACTAAAATTGCACAATAAATAAATTATTTAAAACAAATTTTTTTGTTTAAATACGCTTTCTTGTGTTTTTTTGAAATGACTGAAAAGTAAAAGAATTAATAATATCAGGTAGCTATTATATCAGGTATCAAGTGACATCCAGAGTGATTGTGGATAGATTTTTCTTAATTAAACTATACTAATAAATTGTCACATTGACATAACAGAATAATAATATGATAATATATAATAATTATGTACATTATAATTTACTTCTTCTATTTTTTTTTCATTTAATTAATTTTTTTCTTCTAATTTCAATCCTCAAGTTGATTCCTGTCACACAATATTATCTGGAACAGGTATCATCTGTTCCCTAGTGAGCATTATTAGCCCTAGGAACTTTTCATAAATGACATAAATAAAAAAATATATAAAATATAAATAAAATAAATAAATAAAACTTAGGACCTTCAATGTGGATATAGACTAAACGTTTTTGATCTTCTGATCAACAATGTTATTTTAAAAGTTCTTAACCAAGCTCTATTGGAATGATTTTACAATATTGTGTACGGTCAGACTTAAGAATATCCTGAGCCAACTAAAAATGTTCCTCAAGTATCAAAACTATCCTTGTAATTCTAATAGATCTATAGGTATAATAAGAATTCAATACATTTTTAATTGTAATTTTTAACTATTACTTATGATAGAACTTGTTCTTCAAATTTGATGTCCTGTTTGCTGATGAGATCCACCGTCGATGGACGAGAACGTTACTAAACCTAATATTACTGAATCGAATGTTGTAAAATCTTATTGAAAGTAAAAAAAATTTAGGCCAAAAGAGGAAAAACCACTAACATTTTTGCTGATGATTAAGTTTCAACATCTTCATTTCGAGCATTAGTATATTCATGATTGAGGAGTTAGCGACCAAACCATGATGAATCCATTCGAGATGATTCCTTCATAATTAGACAAATCTTTTATCTCAAAAACACCGAAGATGGAAGAAAAATACTTATAGAATCGTATAGAAGAAGCCATCTAGCTGATTATCTAATATTATCAAATTATTGAATCTATTAGTTTCGATATATGCATTTTTTATAACATATGTAACACAATAGTATAATTGATTTAAATTGATATATTTGGAAAGTTGCAATATTTTTAAAGCGCAATTTTAATAGTAAAGAATTATTTAGTGAACCAGAGGTCAATTATCATATTCCTCGAGTACTAAAAATGCTAAAACCATGCATAACTCATTTTGTGCAAAAAATGGATTTATTATGTTTTGTTCGCTTACTCCTCAATGAGGGGTCGTACATATATTACGTAACGCGGTTTTCTTCTGTTTAAATAAAGATGAGAATAAAGTTGCCGCTAAGTTAAATCTTGAAACACATGCATCGTCCTCTTGCCTGTTTTGTTTTGAACCAATTGAACATCTTCTCTACACAAACAGAATCATTTAGCCCATTTAGCTGCAAGATTAGCTGAAGTTTGTCTCAATAGGATAATATTTGCTGCTTCTGACACAAAAGGAGGTGATGATGTAACTTTTTCATTATCACTTCCACTTGCATTTTAATTGTCATAATTAAAACAAAAAACTATCCTGAATTTCGGCATAGTGGGAGTGAAATGAAAGTGAAAAAGTTACATAATCGCCCTCCAGATTTCAGTTTAATTCCTCAGACTACAGAAAGATCGATCAAAGTTCTATTCCTGATCCTCATGTAGCACACTAACGATTTGAGCAGCTATAAAAATGTCGAAATCGCTACATCGCCCTGTTTGCGAACCGAAGCCTAGCTTGTGGAAGATCGCTCCCGGGCTTCGAGAGCTACGAGGAAAAGCAAAAAATGTAAAAGAAAAAAAAAAATGTACTAAAACCGCAAGGGCGTAAAGGACGAAGGAACCGTGGAGGAGGCGTGGTTGGCGCACCGCGGCGGCCTCAAAGAACATTACCCAGAGGGTGATCACGAGATGAAGGACCGTCGAAACTGGAAGCTTAGAGATAAGATCCTTACTCCTGTTCTGAATCGGGATGTACACCTTGATAATAACCCATCACTTCGACCCTGATATACCTTCTGAATCGTTTTTTGATTGAGTTCGTCTTATCCTGCTCTGATTTGTCATCCCAAGTAGTTTTGGCTTCATAAAAATTGATTTACCATGAAGCAACTCTATTCAGGATTCACAAAACTAAAACACTCATCTCACCAATTTTGCTTCAAACTTACAGAACTTGTTAGGGGATACTGTGGAAGAGTAGATTTGAATTCATCTTTAAAGTTTAGCCTAAATGTTTAGAACAATATTAAACACAACTGGAAGAAATTTTATCGAGATATGAGAATGAAAGGTGAGAGATGTATAAGAAAAACTGATTTTAGGCATTATAACAAACGACATGACTTTTATGTTTTTGCACAATTGCTTGCACAATTTTGTAATGACCATGTTCACGAAGCTTGTGATTTTCGTGTCTGTTGTTTTCTTATATTATCACTATTCATTTAATCATGAAATTACACTTGACATCAAGAATATAAATAAATAAAATAATTCTTGTATTCACTTAATTTTACTAGGATCATTTACATGAAAAATATTTAAGAAATCTATAAATGCGAGTTTTAATAGTACGCACCCAGGCGGAAATATTATATATAGTTTATATAAAGTGTAAAGTATTATATACATATAATATTCATTTGTTTTATACATTTTTTTATATAAAACAAATGGACATTATATATAATACTTCCCACTATACACAAACTATATATAATATTTCCGGCAGTATATCAATGACTACTTATTGAATTATGGCTATACATCAATTAGTAGAATTTAATTGAAAATAAGTTATATTTTATTAATTCAAATGTAAATATATGGATGTCTTCCTACATTGAAAATTACTATTCTCAATAATTTACTGTAAATGATATAAAACATTAAAATACTTTTGTGACCTACTCTAGTTTCTCTTACGCATAAAAAAAGAAAAAAATCTCTTAGATATTTTTGTAGAAATTTTTATTTGAAGAGTTAAAGCATTTTAAATTTCTTTATATTTTTTAAACTTTCTGTAGGAAAAAGTAAAAAGTTTACATATATTGTACCGTTTGACTTATTTTAGACTTTCTTCATGAAATTTTCGAAAAATCGAGTTCTCAAAGTATATTTCAGAAATTGTTTTTCCTTAATTTTGTCATATTTCTGCACAAAAAGATATTACTTTTTGAATTTTTAAACAGTTATTAACATTTTGTTGACGAGAAACAAAGTTTACTAAAATAAAAGCAGGCAAAAAATAAAAAATTCAAAATAATAATTTCTAAAATAACGCACACGCCCACTGATTTTGATTTATTTTCTTCAAGAGGAATCTTTGGAACATCAAAATAAAATATAAAAAAAGTCGAATCAGGCAATTTTTCGGAATCGATTTTTGAAAAATTTTGTGAAATAATTCAAAATAAGTATGAATATATACTTCTGATGTTCCAGAATCCTCTTTATTAAAATAAATTCAAATAAGTGTGCATAGGGTAATTTCGAAAATTATTTGTTTTGGAATTTAAAAAAATCTTATTTCTAAAAACAAAATATTACTTTTAAAACAATTATTAACATTTTTTCAAATTTTGAAATAAGCATTCTCCAAAATTACGCTCATGTCTACTAATTTTGATTTTTTGTTCCTAAAGAAGGATCTTTGGAACATGAAAAAAATTGAATCAGGTAATTTTTAGAAATCGGTTCTTGAAAAATATCATGAAATAATTCTAAAAAAAGCATGAAGAAGTTTTTGAAAGTGATTAATACTGCGAAGTTTGGGTTCCTCATCAAATTTTACGTATAAATATGTAGCAAAAATTTTATTACATTACTTATAAAGAAAAAGTCACTGAGAATTGCAGTTGATTTTCATGGATGATGTGCGTCAGCGACGCATGACAGTGGGGCAAAAAAAGTACCTCTGAATAAATCAATTTTCAGCCCACAATTTTTATTTGATTTGCAAGTTGAAAAACTGGAAGTTTATTCAATTACGCATTGTTGCAAAGGGTTTTTTTAACAATTTTTTTAAAAATGTTGTATTTAACGAACAAAAATAAATTTTTTTAAGGTTGCCATTTAGTTAAAATTTTCTATATAACAAAAAATCATCTAATTCAAGAAATGAACTTATCGAAAATAACATATAGCAGTATTAGTCAAATAAAAACATTACAAAATATAAACAAATTAGTGAACAAAATTAATATTTTCTTTATTCTCTTTATTAAAAATATATTGGATCTATATCTTTAGAAGGAAATCGAAGTGATTGAAAAAGTTATTTGAAGTAATTCAAAATAAGAATAATTAATTCTTAATTTGCATAGAAATTTGATAAATAAATGCATATTTGGCCACTTTTTCAATAGATGCAGATTTCATTTTTTCAGCAAAAGCTTCTTGTTGTGATAATTTGCAATAGGACAATAATTGTGTATTGTTGAACAAATGTAATTAAAAAATAGATCATTAAGCAATTTTTCATTTTTTATTTAACATTCCCTTCTGAAAATATGGATTCAATGTATTTAAATATCGTGAATAAAAAAGATATAACTTTTTTTCACTAATTTATTCATACAAATTTCAACAAAAAAATTATTTAATACGGCAGGGCATGATTTTCAATGTCTACAAAGCAGCCTCGAAAAGACAACAAATTTGTATTTCATTCTATTTGTTGAAAATAAAATTGTTCGAAAATGTGCTTCATTGGAACGATGTAGAATTTATTAAAATTTGAAAAATACTTGCAAATCGGATGATAATTTTGGGTTAAAAATTGTTTTGTCCAGGGGTACTCTTTTTGCCCCACTGTGCGACGGCCGAGTTACTCTGACTTTCACGAGCGACGGAACAACAAGAATTTGCTGTTTGAAAAAACTTGCGTTAATTGATATTGATGAATATTACAGCATACATTAATTATTACAATAATCTAGAATTCTAGACCTTCAAAAATAAACAAGAAACATTACATTATTTTTAAAGAAACCTCAATAATGAGCTGAAATAATAATTTATGAACATTTGTATATTTTCAAGGATGCACTTATGAAAATTATAATAAAGATTACTGATAAAATTTTTTTGAAGCACACAAAGTAAAAAAAATTCAAAATGGTGTCGAATTCTTGAAAAAACGTACTGTCATTAACAAAAATAATAATTTTTGCAAGTTATTAGTACAATCAACATAGCTTGTGAGATCAAGTCATACAATATTCATCTAACGGTGTTACTTTGCAAATTCGGTACAAATCGCTTCAATAGTTTAAGCTACAGGTCGACTCAATTACTAAAAATAGAAATAAAAAGAGAACTAAATTTTCAAAAAATAATTGTTGAATCAAAATTTCCTGAGAATTTGTCCTAGATTTATTTAAGGGTGTTACGTTGAAAATTTGTAACAAAACTGTTTAATAGTGTAAGCTCCGGGTGATGATTTTTTGTTGATTCCATAGCAATTTACATGTTATGATTTTTTGGGCCAACAATATAATTTTCGCAAAAATGATGTATGTGTCCTTTTGAAACAACACCTTCGATTTCTGAAATCAACAAAATGCGGTTAACAAAACGATTTCGTTGAATGATGAAAATTTTGTTTTGGGGTGCAGTTGCTCATCCAGATCCGGTACATCATATCTATATGCGAGCCGGCCCAATCCTGAAAATCAAGCGAAATATGTTATCCTAACGACGATACGATGACCCCGGGGCACGGAAACAAAGACTGATTGTGAGACATAAAAATGACGGAATATCCCGTTTAGGGTTGTGGTAATTACAAGGGAGCGGCAGATGTGGATAATGATAGCCCTAATGCGCGATTGTCCTGTGTAAAAGGACGCTTCTAAAATCCTGGCGCCACAGATCCGGGATTTTAGGAGTCAATACTAATCATGTTCTAGCTTAGCGAATAGCTGGAGTGGACTTCCTCTTCCTGCACGAAAAGAGACCCAAAGATTTATCATCCCAGGCGCAGGCACCTTCGAAGACTGCTTTCGAGAAATGGAATTGAGATCCGCCTCTTTCCGATGATATTCGGATCTCCCAGTGTGTCTTCTTGTCTTCTTGAACGAGGTGAAATTAAACTTGGCGCGCTTTTTACAAGGACTGGGTCCTAGGATACCGGCTCATTCTGGGCCCGCCCCGCGTCACCAGGAGCCTTCTAATTACCCAAAATTTTACGAGCCGCGCCGGTTCTGTCATTTGTTTGCTTAAGCACGCCGGAAGTTGGAGCTAATTGATTATCTGCTAATTTGTAACATTACATGCTTAGATGTTTCGGCTCACCTTTGAAGCTCTCTTCTCTTATCATGCATACTGTAAACAATTATTCGGAAATTTTTCAAACAAAATTTGATAGAACGTTTGGAAATCTTTCGTAATTTATAGTTGGATATAATGCAGATGTGTATTTGGAATTTTCGCCAACTAAGTGTTAGCATAATTTTCCGAATGTAGTAAGGCGTCATCCATAATTAACGTAAGATGATTTGAGGACAGGGGCAATTTTGTAAAACTTTTCGAACAAAAGATTGCCCGACTACTTGGACATTGTTCGTAATTCATATTCGGATATAATGTTGATCTGTAGTTGGAATTTTTACAATTAAGTGTCAGGACAATTTTCCGAGTGTATTAAGTGATCATGCAAAAATTACGTAAGACGATTTGGGGACAGGGGGGATTTGGCAAAACTTTTCGAAAAAAAGTTTTTCCTACCATTTGAACATTAATCGTGATTCATATTCGGATATAATGCCGATATGTACTTGGTATTTTCACCAAGTAAGTGTTAGCATAATTTTCCGAATGTAGTAGGGGGTCATTCATTAATAACGTAAGATGATTCGAGGACAGGGGGAATTTTGTAAAACTTTTCAAAAAAAAGTTTGCCCGACTATTTGGACATTGTTCGTGATTGATATTCGGATATAATGCCGATGTGTAGTTGGAATTTTTACAACTAAGTATCAGGATAATTTTCCGAGTGTATTAGATGATCATGCACAAATTACGTAAGACGATTTGGGGACAGGGGGGATTTGGCAAAATTTTTCGAACAAAAGTTTGTCCTACCATTTGCAAATTGTTCGTAATTCATATTCGTATATAATTCCGAAGTATAGTTGAAATTTTTACCATCCAAGTATCAGGATAATTTTTTCGAATGTAGTAGGGTTCCATGAACAAATTATGTATGATGATTTGGGAACAGAGGGAGTTGCTAAGAGTTTTCGAAAAAAGGTTTGTACCAACATTTGAAGATTGTTCGTAATTCATATTAAAATATAATGCCGATGTGTCGTTGGCATTTTTATAAACCAAGTATTAGGATAATTTTCCGAATGTTGTAGGGTTCCATTTACAAATTTTCATCAACCAAGTATTAGGATAATTTTTCGAATATAGTAGGGTTCCATTAACAAATTATGTGAGATGATTTTTTCACAAGATACCCCAAAAAACTTGTTTCACACATTTGAACAAATCACCGAAATTAAAAGTATAATATATCTGCAGGAGATGCCGTTAAAGGCAAAAACGACAAATTTTGGCAAAAAGTATCCTAATAAGATAATCAATTCTTTTTATAACATATTGTGTATAGATCATATCCTGCACCTTCAATAACAAAATGTGAATGTTGCCTTATTTAAAACAGTATAATAATTCTTCCATTGAATGTAAGTGATATTCTTACTTGTAAATGCAAGGCTTTAATAAATTATGATAAATTCATGTCATTAAATTTATTATTCTTAGACACATGAGTCGATCATAAAAATTATTTATGACCAGGTTAAGTGTCATGAAAAATAGTCGTAACTAATTCTTCGACTAATAGTCGAAGATCTAATTCTTATGTAAAATTTTCTAATAAATGACCCTACTCTAAACGAGGCGTAAATTATCGGTCCAATTTTATTTGAGTAATTTTTCTTATCTTAAAGCTCTAGATGTTAAGCTTTATAGATATGGATTTAAAAAATGAGCATTATCCAGATTGTTTGGTTATTATTTTTTCGCACAGTCGTTTATCTATCAAATAAACAAAGTACAGTTTGTTCACACCGGATGTCGAGAGTAAATTAAGTTTTTGTTATATAAGACTTTTTTCAGAGTAGCAATAAACGAGCTATAGCTTTGCAAACTGAAAACTCGTCTTCAGCAGTAGGTCGAGTAGTCATAAAGTTAAAGAGGCTGATTATCGCCGCTAGGGAGGGTAATTGTCTGAAGTTGCTTAAAGAAAATGGGGCCCACCAGAGTCGACGTATCTGTACTTGACTGAATTTATTTCCACTGAAAGTAACAGCTTTTTTAATGGAAATCCTAATTTTGATAAAAATAAAATACCCCTATAAAGGTCTTACCCATTGTTCAGTTCTTCCCAGTACGAAAAAATCCTAAGTTTAAAATTTCCTTTTCCAGCTTTCTGCATACCCAAAAATCACTTCTAAGTGTAAAATCCGCCTGTCCAGCTTTCTTCATCCCCAAAAATAACCCCTCTGTGTAAAATCATCTTGTTTAGCTTTCCCGAGCCCCGAAAATCACGTTGAAGTTCAAATCCTTTTTTCTAGCTTCCATCAGCCCCAAATACACCCCGAAGTATAAAATTCACTTGTGTAGCCCTCCCCAGCCCCAAAAAATACTTCTGAGTGTGGAATACCTTTGTTCAGATCTTTCCAGCCCCAACAATTAGACCTAAGTATAAAATCCCTTCTTCCAACTCTGCCCAGCCACAAAAATCACCACTAAGTATAAAATCCTCTTATGTTGCTCTCCCGAACCACAAAAATTACGCCTGCTGTAGAATATTCTTCTCCATATATAAGCAACCCCGAAAGCACCGCTGAGTTTAACATCCCGTTGCATAGCTCTCCTCAGCCCAATTCCTGATCCAGCTCTAGAAATCCCTTTACGTATCGTATCTTCCGTCCAACTTTATTTATGGCCAATCTATGCTTTATTTCTGGATCCAATTGTATAAAATCCCTAATATTACCCCTATAAGTATCCAACCCCCTGCACAGCTTTATTTATGGTCTACCTTGATCCAACTCCAGAGAATCCCTATAAGCATCCTGTCCCTCATCCATCTCTATTTAAGGCATATATACCCTCGTGAAAAGAAATACCAACTAAGTACGACTTGCATGATAACAAAAGACAGAATATCTAGTGAACTGTTGAAGATAGGAATAGACAACATTTTTCGATTTTCACAAGGTTGCTCCTATTTCCTGATGCAACTCTAAAAAACCCCAGAAACACCTCTACAAGTATAACTTGAAATAAATAAATCGAAAATGGTTCGATGGAAAGGGTGGCTTTGGGGGGAAAAAGAACCAAGTGTCTTTTCGAACGGTATTGGTTTCAGCAGTAACCACGTTGGGATATCTACAGCTACACGTAATAACACAGCCACACGAAACAAACCGAGGAATTAGGCGCTGGCGGTCGACAGACGGACATGGACTAGCGGAGCCCTCTTGAAGAGGAGCACCGAAAAGGGCCCTCTCGTGCAATTACGGGGGGCCCAACGGTCAGGCAACCCCGACATTATCCCCAATTATCCGCGTACGTTTGAGGTTAGGTTTTCGGGCCTCTAGGCCTCGAACCTCGAAAGGTACCGAGCCGCGGGCAGGGCCGCGCGACTCAGCATCCACGGGGTAGAGGAGAAGAATTTTCGACTCTGGGTCCCATTATGTGGCGTCTGGCGCGTCAGGTTGTGAATTCAACTCGTCCAGATAGACACGAAAGTCGAAACTTCTTCGGGGTCTATCTTTTTTCAGAAGAGAGAAACACTCGGTTTGGGCCGCGAGGCATGATCAGAAAACAGAAGGGGAAACGCCGATACCGACTACCAAAACTTACTGGACTGCAGGGACCCGCGGGCCAAAACGAAAGATGAAATGTGTTGCAGATCAATTTTGGAACGGTTCAAAATTGAAGGTATTTCGCCGAATGTTTCACCGAGGTGAGGGGAACAATTCTGACGTCATCTACCACCTCACGTTGTCAGCTTCTTCTTTATTCATAGTGTACTTACAAATCTTTACGCTTCAAAGCGACTTCCGTTTCCTTTTTCTTTCACTTCTCTTTCACCTTAACCTTGAGATTTTTCACATTCACTCTTTCATTCCATCTTATTTGTTCCTCCTGCCCTCTACAATTCTTTCATCCACTCCTCACCCAACCCTTCCTCCCTTGAAATCTTTACCACATTCTCTTGCCAGCTTACTTTATATTCAATTTCTCTCCTATACCTTTCTTATACATGCTCTCACATTTCCTCTTCCACCTCTCTCCCACCCTCTTTACCTCTTCTACTATCAATCATTTTTCTTTTTTTGTTTCTTTCCTTTTTCTCCCTGTTATACATTCTTTCCTCATTCCTATTTCCATTCCTTCCATTACTCTCACTTTTTTATTCTTCCTCATCGCATTTTGAACCTTCCATCTGTAACCTTTTGGTAACCTGCCCCTTACACTTTTCCATTCCTTTTCTCCTAGCCACGACTCCACCTTTACGACGACCCTTCTTTTATTCCTCAACTATTTTTGCTTCCTAATATTTCTTTTTTTTCTGTTCCGCTATGTGACGGAGGTGTCACCTCACTTTATATTAACTTTATCCATTGTTTGTCCCAATCAAATCATATACCTTCTGTCTGAATTCTTCCATACTTCTCCCACGTTCTTCTTCCTTTTTTTCTTTCTTCTTCCTCTATTCTTTAACTTTTGGTTCTTGATATTATTGAAAAAAGATGGCCTTATATTAAGAAATTACTGTCAAAACTTTCAACTCAATTTATAAAAGATTACAATTTACACATGAAATAGAAAATAATAATAGTTTTAACTTTCTTAATATCACTATCATCAAAAATTATAATGGCACCATCTCTACTAATTGGTTTCACAAATCAACCTATTCTAGCCTCTTACTTAATTTTCTATCGAAACATCCATTTCATCTTTTCCTGAATAACTCTACACAAAATATTATTGATAAACAAATTGATAATAGATCGGAAAAATTTAATAACAAAAACCTAATTAATAACTCTAATAACATTATTCAATGAGAATTTGATTCTAAAAGCACTAGCAGAAGTCGCAGGTTGCTAGATGTAATAAATAGGGTGGATGTTGCAAAATTGAGATGCCTTTACTAGCCAAAAACTGTTTGACGGACAGAGCGTACAGGTGAATTGTCTTGGTAGAGAATCAATCCTTATTTTTTAAAACAAATTTGGTCGTTTTCTTTACGCTTTTGCACAAAGCTTTGCCAGAACTTCCAAATTATATTGTTGATTATCTGTTTGGTCTGCAGGTACACACTCAGTAATCATGATGCCTTGTATGTCGAAGAAAACGATGAGCTGGAGTCTTCCAATGCATCATTTGTCGCTTGGTTTCTGGATCATATTGAAATATCCAAATCTCATCACATTCAACATGTTTTTTATGTAAATCTGATTGCTTCTTCATTCTCTTCAGGATGTAAAAACAAATTTTCTTCCGCCTTTCCCTTTGATCTGCCGTGATGACTTTAACCGTGTTTCTTTATCTGTCTTCACCATGTCTGCTATCATTCTAATGCTTAGCAGTCGGTCGTTAGAAAGGATTTCATTGATTTGATGGACGTTATTGTCTGTTTTTAAAGTGGCCGGACGTCCAAGGCGTGAATTGTCTTCAACCTCTTCCCATTCCTCACACGGCACGTGATAGACGATCATCTCCATAAACTTCTCTCAAGATTTGAAAAAATTTCGTTGGAGATTTTTTAAGTTCAGTGACAAAATTGATATTGAAGAGCTGTTCGATTTTCAAACTAGGCATGATTTCAATCATAGCGTGAAAATTAGACTTGCGAAAACAAACGTTGCAGTTGAAATACTTAAGCTAGCGTGTTAAAACAAGTCTGGGCGAATTTACGTTAGTGATAAATTAAGAACATCTTCAGCCATCCCCGAAAAGACGGATACAACTAGTGCGGTGGGACTCGACATAACCGAGCTGAAAAATCCTGTACAGGAACCTCGGAGGAACCTGGACATGTTCCTCGACGCGATCCTGCACACGAACCTGCACAGGTGATCTTGACGGTTTATGTGCAGGAATGATCGACTTCCTGTTCAGGTTCCTTTCCGAAGTAGATTGCGGCGCGGGTTCCTGTTCAGAAACACGTATGTGGCCCTTCACAGAAAGCCGTCACGAAAACTTATGTCGCTTATGTATAGGATCCTGAACAAGTTCCTGTCCATAAACTCGCATCTCAAATCACTTTGTGAAGGAACCTGTACAGGATTATTCAAAGGTTGGCTTGCATACAGGTTCCTTGGGATGATAATGTTCAGTTTCCTTCCCCAGATTCCCGTAGAGGAACCGTCACTATTACCTGTACAGGTTCGTGTGCAGGTTCGTGTCCAGAAACATGTCCAGGATCCTCCGAGGTTTGTGTCGAGGAACATGTTCAGAATCCTCCGAGGTTCGCGTCGAGAAACATGTCCAGGGTCCTCCGAGGATCGTGTCTAGAAACATGTCCAGGATCCTCCGAGGTTCGCATGCAGAAACATGTCCAGGACCCTCTGAGGTTCCGGGACAGGAAATTGCAGTTGGGAATAATAATATTAATCATAATGATGGGTTGAACATTGACGAAAAACACCTTACGTAATTTGTGGCTGACCTGTTAGGCGGGATGAAAATGGGCCACTAAGAGGTCTCCAGTTGGGGTTGGCGTGCCAGGGAAGATTTAGCTTCTCTGTGCCGGAAAAGGTACCAAGAGGGCGGCGGGTGGAAGAATGGTTTCCGCCAGCGGTATAGTAGTTCATAGCCATAAAGCGTGTTTCGCGTGCCACGCGTGCCACGCTCTGGATAGGAAAACCAACGTCCTCGCTCGCACAAACTCTGCTGCTGCTGCATAATACGAACTCACCTTTTACGGCTTGATGTCGTGCCTTCCGCACATTCGCAGCACATTTTGCTATTTGTCTTCTCTGATCCAACTTCCATGATATTTGCGTCCAAAGCATATTTACAATGGCGTGAAAATCTATATTACCAAAGCAACTTTCTCGTATTCTATGATCATAAAAAGAGAGATCAAAATCAATTTTCGGAGAAACGATTCCGCGGGAAAAATTACATATTTCTACACACGAAATGTTCGCTCAGTTGCATTGGGACCAATGCTATCACCATCAGCTGATACGTGGCAATTTTGTTTTTCTGATAGAACATCCGGTATTCAATTTTAATATAAATTTTAGAATTGGTCTAATCAACGACTTCATTTATATATGTATTGAACCCAAAATTTTTTCAACACACAGAAAGTAGGGTGATTTTTCACGAAAATAGGGGCATAAAAGGGGAATAAATTCTTGTGAATAAAATTAATGTAAATACTATATTAAATTCAATATGAAACACTTCAGAGTTCTGAGATTTCAAGTCGAAATATATTGGATTTTCAACAAAATAGTAGACTTTTAAACCAAAAATATTTTCTTCCCAAAAAGATAATTGCTACCCATAAAGACAAATTTTCAACAAGAAAAATTAATTTTTGACCAAGCAGTTACATTATCAATCAAATAGTTGAACTTTCGAGTCAAATAAATGAATTTCAACAAATAGTTCGAATTTTAGACCAAAAAAGATGAATTTATCAAAATAGTTGAATTTTCAACCAATAAAAAGGCAATTTCAGCCAAATGGTCAAATTCAAAACAAAAAAAATTAAAGCTTATCCAAAATCTGTTTAATTTTTAGGGAAATAGATGAATATTTATTCAAGAAAAATAATTTTTCAGGCAAATAGTTGAATTTTCAACTAAAAAATATATTTCTTGAAACAAAAGTACATTCGTCAAATTTTCAGTTTCGAAAATCAATTTTCAACAATAAAAAAAAACAAATTTTTAACTAGTTGAATTCAATCAAAGAAGGCAAATCGTTTGCAAAATAGTTGAATTTTTAAACAGAAAGATGAATTTTTAAACAAAAAGATGAATTTTCAATAAAGAAGATTAATTTTCTAACAATGAACCCGAATTTTCAACTGAAAATGGAATAGTGAAATTTTCAGATAAAAAATTCAATTTTAACAACAACAAAAAAAACGAACGATTTTTTAGCAAAAAAGTTAAATCTTCAACCAAAGGAATGAATCTTGAAATAAATGAATTTTTAACGAAGAAATTTAACTTTCAACCAAGTAGTTGAATTTTCAGAAAAAAAAGAAGTTTCAGCTAAATCAGTAACATTCGCTTCCCCAAAATAGGATTTTTAGCAAAAAATTTACTTTTATACTTGATAGGTAAAAAAAATAGTTTAATTTGTAACGAAATAGTTGAATTTTCAAGCAAAATTATTAATTTTCAACAAAAAATTTCAATTTCAACCGAATACTTTATTTTTCTACCAAATTGTTGAATTTTCAAGCCAAAAATGACGAACTTTCAACCAAAAAGATTTATTTTCAACAGAAAAAGACGAATTTTAAGTTGAAGAAAAATCCATTTTTAATTCAAAATATTAACTTTCAATCAGAAATGGAATAGTTATAATTTTGTAAGTTTATAATTAAACATTTTTCGATTTTCAAAAGTGAAAATGACAATGAATTTATTTTTTATCCTAAAAAAACTTGTCTCATCAATTTTAATGTTAGATTATAAATTTTCATGTAATTACAATTTATCATCCTAGAATTTCAAAAATGTTGTCTTTGAAACATTTAATTCAGTTTTTAATTTTAAATTATCAAATTTCAGTTGTTGCGCCTGAAACATAATTTAAATTCAAAAGCTTTCGATTTTAAATTATTCACTTTTAAACGCTTTTTATTAGAAATAATAAAATTTCCATTCCTTTACACTTTGAATTATCGAATTTTTTAAATTTTAATCTGAAATGATTCAATTTTGAAAGTTTTGAAATTGTTCTATTTTCGACATTTTAATCTGAAATCATCAGATTTCGAGATTCTTTAATTGAAAATAAAAAGATTTCATTTTGAAGGCTTTGAATTATAAATAATACAATGTCTACTACTTTCTAATGACATTGTCAAGTTTTCAAACCTCTAGTTTGCAAATTTTCAATTTCAAGAACTTCTAATTTCTAATTTTCAATTTCAAATACTATCAATTCCAAATTATTCATTCAATTAACATTTTTTACTCAAAATCGTTCACTGTATTCTTTTTTATATCAAACGCTTTTAATTTAAAATTATTCATTTCTAAATTATTGTTACATTAAAATTTCATAAAAAATCAAATAAACATTGTCGTGACAGGATTTTTTTAAAACATAATTTTTCGTGAAATATTTTTAAATATTTCAATTAAATTTTAGTTATGATTTAGTTACTCTATCAAATCTTATCCCCGACCAGAGTTTTGTCTAATCCTATATCTCTAAATCTCGAAAATTTTTATCAAATTCTATACGTTGCAAAATCTTATACTTTTCTTTTCAACAGTTTTTTATCTTATTTTGCAGAACGTGGAAGATTTT
This sequence comes from Andricus grossulariae, assembly GCA_011634705.1. Taxonomy (NCBI): domain Eukaryota; kingdom Metazoa; phylum Arthropoda; class Insecta; order Hymenoptera; family Cynipidae; genus Andricus; species Andricus grossulariae. Next base: position 28,024 of record JAABKJ010001078.1, read on the forward strand.
GATTATGTTCTACTCCTCGAAAAATCTTATACTTTTCTACCAAGATATTGCTATTACAACTCTATCAAATTTTTTGGGATGAGAAAATTTTGATAGGAAATTATAAGATTTTTCGACGGATAGAGTTGAATAAAATCGTTCAAGATTTTTGAACACAGGATTTAATCAAACTTTGGCCATAAGATTTGATAGAATTTTAATGAGAATCTGTTGACAGAAGAGTATAAGATTCCTTAATGGAAAAAATTTGACACAAATTTCCGAAATTGTGAAAGGTGGGATAAGATACAAGTTCATTGTCGATAAGATTTCATAAAAGTTTAATAAGAATCTCTTGACAGACAAGTATAAGATTTCTCAACGAAAAAAAATTCATACAAATTTCCACAATTCTGCAAGATAGGGTAAGATATAAGTTCATTGTGGATGAGATTCGATAAGAGTTTCATGAGAATCTTTTGGCAGAAGAGTATAAGATTTCTCGATGGATAAAGTTAAATAAAATATTTCAAGATTTTAGACACAGGATTTGATACAAGTCCTGTGGCAACAAGATTGATCAGAATTTCAATGAGAATCGGTTGACAGAAAAGTATAAGATTTCTAGATGGATAGAGTTAAATGAAGCCTTTAAAGATTTTGTAACACAGGATTTGATATAGCTCCTGTGGCAATATGATTGACCAAATTTTAATGAGAATCAATTGACAGAAGAGTATAAGATACCTCAATGGAAAAAATTTGACACAAATTAATGAGAACCTCTTGACAGAAAAGTATAAGATTTCTCGACGAAAAAAATTTCATACAAATTTCCAAAATTGTGAATAATAGGGTAAGATACAAGTTCATTGTGGATAAGATTTGATGAAGTTTTAATGAAAATATTTTGACAGAAGAGTATAAGATTACTCGATAGATAAAATTTGATAAAAATGTCCAAAATTGTGAATGATAGGATAAGATTAGATAAAGGTTTGATGAGAATCTCTTGGCAGAAAAGTATGAGATTTCTCGACGGAAAAAATTTCATGCAAATTTCCAAAATTGTGAACGATAGGATGAGATACAAGTTCATTGTGGATAAGATTTGATAAAAGTCTAATGACAATCTCTTGAAAGAAGAGTATAAAATTTCTCGTCGGATAAAATTTGATAAAAATTTCCGAAATTGTGGAAGATAGGATATGATGGAAGTCCTTTGTGGATGAGATTTAATAGAGGTTTAATGAGAATCTCTTGACAGAAGAGTATAAGATTTCTCGACGAATAAAATGTCATCCAAATTTCCAAAATTCTGTAAGATAGGATAAGATACAAGTTCATTGTGGATAAGATTTGATAAAAGTTTAATGAGAATCTCTTGACAGAAGAGTATAAGATTTCTCGATGGATGGACCTAAATAAAATATTTGAACATTTTGTACACAGGATTTGATACAAGTCCTGCAGCAATAAGACTGAATATAATTTTAATGAAAAGCTGTTGACAGAAGAGTATACGATTACTCGCTGGATAAAATTTGATGACAAATTTCCGAAATTGTGTAAGATAGGATACGATAGAAGTGACTTTCTGGATGAGATTCAATAGAGGCTTAATGAGAATCTCTCGACAGAAGAGTATAAGATTTTTCGACGAAAAAAATTTCATAAAAATTTCCAAAATTCTGTAAGATAGGGTAAGATACAAGTTCATTGTGGATGACATTTGATAAAAGTTTCATGAGAATCTCTTGACAGAAGAGTATAAGATTTCTCGATGGATAGAGTTAAATAAAATATTGCAAGATTTTCGACACAAGATTTGTTACAAGTCCTGTGGCAACAAGATTGATCAGAATTTTAATGAGAATCTGTTGACAGAAAAGTGTAAGATTTCTCGATGGATAGAGTTAAATAAAGCCTTTTAAGATTTTGTCACACAGGATTTGATATAGGTCCTGTGGCAATATGATTGATGAAAATTTTAAGAGAATCTATTGACAGAAGAGTATAAGATTCCTCAAAGGTATAAGATTTCTCGACGAAAAATATTTCATGAAAATTTCCAAAATTGTGAAAGATAGGATAAGATACAAGTTCGTTATGGATAAGATTTGATGAAGGCTTAATGAGAATCTCTTGACAGAAGAGTGTAAGATTATCCAATAGATAAAATTTGATAGAAATTTCCAAAACTGTGAATGATAGGATAAGATACAAGTTTTTTCGAGATGCGAGTAGATAAAGGTTTAATGAGAATCTCTTGGCAGAAAAGTATAAGATTTCTCGACGAAAGAAATTTCATGCAAATTTCCAAAATTGTGAAAGATATGATAAGATACAAGTTCATTGTGCATAAGATTTGATAAAAGTCTAATGAGAATCTCTTGACAGAAGAGTATAAGATTTCTCAACGGATAAAATTGAATAAAATCGTTCAAGATTTTAGCACACAGTATTTGATACAAGTCCTGTGGCAATAAGATTGAGTATAATTTTAATGAAATGCTGTTGACAGAAGAGTATAAGATTTCTCGATGAATTGAAATGTATAGAAATTTCCGGAATTGTGGAAAGTAGGATAAGATACAAGTTTTTTTTTGTATGAGATTACGTAAAGTTTTTATGAGAATCTCTTGACAGGAGAGTATAAGATTTCTCGACGGATAGAGTAAAATAAAATCGTAAAAAATTTTGTAAAATAGAATTTGATATAGGTCCTGTGGTAATATGATTGATTAGAATTTAAATGAGAATCTACTGACAGAAGAGTATAAGATGACTCGATAGATAAAATTTGATAGAAATTTCAAAAATTAAAAAGATAGGATAAGATACAAGTTCATTGTGGATAAGATTTGATCAAAGTTTAATGAAAATCTCTTGACAGAAGAGTATAAGATTTCTCGATGGATAGAGTTAAATAAAATATTTCAAGATTTTGGAAACCGGATTTGATACAAGTCCTGTGACAATAAGATTGATCAGAATTTTAATGAGAATCTCTTGACAGGAAAGTATAAGATTTCTCGACGGATAGAGTTAAATAAAACCGTTAAAAATTTTGTAACATAGAATTTGATATAGGTCCGGTGGCAATATGATTCATTAGAATTTTGATGAGAATCAGTTGACAGAAAAGTATAAGATTTTTCGATGGAGAGAATTTGGTAGAAATTTCCGAAATTGGGGAAGATAGGATAAGATACAAGTTTTTTTGTGTAAGAGATTAGTTAAAGGTTCAATGAGAATCTCTTGACAGAAGAGTATAAGATTTCTCTACGGATAGAATGAAATAAAACCGTTAAAAATTTTGTAACGAAGAATTTGATATAGGTCCTGTGGCAATATGATTGATTAGAATTTTATTGAGAATCTATTGACAGAAGAGTATAAGATTACTCGATAGATAAAATTCGAAAGAAATTTCCGAAATTGTGGAAGATAGGATAAGATACAAGTTTTTTGCAAATGAGATTAGATAAAGGTTCAATGAGAATCTCTTGACAGAAGAGTATAAGATTACTCGATAGATAAAATTTGATAGAAATTTCCGACAATTTGAATGATAGGATAAGATACAAGTCTTTTCTAGATGATATTAGATAAAGGTTTGGTGAGAATCTCTTGGCAGAAAAGTATAAGATTTCTCGACGAAAGAAATTTCATGCAAATTTCCAAAATTGTGAAAGAT
>JAABKJ010001079.1:0-23747 GCA_011634705.1 Andricus grossulariae
TTGGAAACAATGACAGATACGAAAAAATGTTAAGATAAAAGTTTGCACGTCTAAAAAAGTTATATGAAAAATGTCTCTTGTTCTTTTGCGATATGTTTCATAATAGTTTACGAGAAAAATTAAAAAACTACATTTTTAGGCAAAAAAAAATTCTTCTGGCCTGAAAAATTGCTTAGCCCGCATGATGCTGATAAGATGCCTTCCGTATAGTAGTAGAAGCTTTTAAAAAATATTTGAAAGAATAAAAAGGTGGATTTTCCAGAAAATATTTTTTTTTCATGTTTTCAAAATTTGAAGACAAAAATTTTAAAAATTTTCTTGAAAGCCCCGCCTTTTTTATTTTTTCCTAAAAATGTAATTTTTGAATTTTTATCGTAAACTATGAAAGATATCGCAAAAAAAACAAGAGTCATTTTTCATAGAACTTTTTTAGACTTGCAAACTTTTATTACAACATTTTTTCGTAACGCTATTAGAATAAAAAAAAATTCATATTTTGAATAGGTCAAGAGTTATAGAGGTTTAAAGAGAAAAATTCGAGTTTATTGAAAAACAAAGCACAAAATTCAAATACACATAACTTTTTAGGATTTTTTTTTTTTTTTTTTTGCAAATCGGAAAAATACGTATCGCCTAAAAAACAACATATTGCATGCCCGAGGATTCTGCGATTTCAAGTGTAGAACCCTGCTTTATTTAAAATGGATTTGATCTGCAGAACTGAAAGAAATATTTTAACATGGGTAGAATTTAATTGATTCTGACTTCAGCGCTTGAAAATATCCTCTCACTTTATATGATAAATTAATATGTAGCGTTACCAGACATTTTATACAAAATATTATGCAAAAATAGTGATAATTATTTACTGCTATTTGGAATCAAAATTGATAAATCGATTTTTAATTATACTAAAATTTTGGTAAGTACAAAATTAACCATTTTAGCCCGCATTATGAATAGTTTGAATAATTATTTTCGGAACAGACTTTGAAGTGATTTTTAAGTCCTTAACTCTAAAATATTGAACTCTACTCTTGATTTTGATATTTTTCAACTCAATAGGAGTGATACCTGTGAATCTCCAACATTAAAAAAATGGTTTTGATATTATTTAGCAATTTGTTATGTAAAATTTGCACATTTCGGGTACTTATTTATTTCTAATTTTTGAATGCAGTTGTCTAAAAAATGTAAACTTTACTAAATTGCGCTTTGATATAAGTACTTTATTAAAATATTTGTAGAAAAGATTTGTTAATCCAAGAAAATGTGGAAATTGGCTGGGACTTAAAATGGTGAAATTTTTTGGCAATCATCCATAAATTCCTCTTTCGTGAAAAAAGCGGCCCCTTCAATGTTCATATTATAACGTTTTAAGTGTAATCTACCGCGTGCATATTATATGTGCACGTAAACAGCTCTCAGATAACAGGTTGGCGGCACCGTTACAGCCTCAAATAAAAGAACAACAGGTTTGTTCGTGTATACTTTATTCAAGGTCAAATTTGAACTATAAAAATATATTTGTTTAATTCCGAGAGTTTTCTATGTCATTTTCGGTTCATTCAAAATTACAAATTCAAGCCCTCAAAACTGCAAAATTTTAAAAAGGTTGAATTCCCTGACTTTTCCCTGATGTTTCCCTGAACAACTTTTCATTTTCTCTAACCATTAATATTCAAAGACAAGCAATTAAATCTTGTAACATATTCAACACAGAATCTTTTGTGAACAGAATAAGAAAATTTCAAATTAAAATACAAAAATTTCAAATTAATTTACTTATTTCAATCAAAAAAGATGAGTTTTCAAGCCAAAAGGATGAATTTCAAAAAAAAAAGAAAAACAGTTGAATTTTAACCAAATTGTTCAATTTTAAAATTACAAAGATGAATTTCTAATCAAATGGTCGAATTTTCAAACAAAATAGATTGAACTTCAATAAAAAACAGTTGCATTTGCAACGAAATAATTAAATTTTTTATTGAACAGTTTAATTTTCAACAACAAAATTTCAATCCAAGAGGATGAATTTTCTGTCCAAATAGGCTAATGTTCAACAAAAACATTGAATTTTCCACCAAATAAGATGATTTCTCAACAAAAAATATAATAGGTGATATTTTAACAACGAAAAACACGAATTGACAACAAAATAGTTAAATTTTCAATAAAATAGCTGAATTTTCAACGAAAAAATTAATTTTTAACAAAATAGTTGAATTTTCATTCTACAAAGATGAATTTTCAAAAGAAAATGAAATATTTGATATTTAAACAAAAAAGATGAAATTTCTATCAAAAGAGATGGATTTCAAAATAAAACAAGCGAATTTTCAACCAAGAAGATTGATTATCTAACAAAAAAGACGAATTTTCGACAAAATACATGAATTTTTAAACAAATAGTTGAATTGTCAACGAACAATATCAATTTTCAATCAAAATTGTAAAAGGTAAATTTTCAGTAAAAAAAAAAATTATCAACGAAGGAAACATGAATTTACAAGAAAACCGTTAAATTTTTAATCCGAAAATACAAATTTTCAACAAAAAAAAATTAATTTTTAACCAAACAGTTGCATTTTGAACCAAAAAAGAGGAAATTTTAAACCCGGAAGATTAGTTTCCTACCGAAAAAGACGAATTTTCAACAAAAGAAAATAATTAAATTTTCAAACAAAGAGATGAACTTTTAACCAACAAAAATTAATGTATAATAAAATAGTTTAACTTTTCCCCGAGTAATTGAATTTTTAATTAAAAAAGGCCAACTTTTAACAAAATATTTAACTTTCAATCAAAGAGATATATCATCAACTGGAATAGTTAAATTTTTCGTTAAATTTTTAATATTCAACCAAACAAAACAAACACGAATTTTCAACCAATAACATAAATTTGCAACGAAAATGATAAATCTTCAACAAAAAAATGTTTTTTTAACTATGTGGTTCAACCTTCAACCGAATAGTTCAATTTTCAATCAAAAAAGATTAATTTTCAACGAATAATGTACGAACTGTCCACTGTTACAAAATTTACCGTAAGACTAAGTCCTTTTTCAGCTCGTCCAGGGCTAATGTTACGGAAAAGTCCGTAATACTAATCAATGCCAATAATTTAATAGTTAAATAGTATATATTTCAACCGAAAATATTTTTATTTTAAATAAAGAAACAGTTGAATTAAACCAAAACAGACGATTTTTCAAAAAAATAGTTGAATCCTGAACCAAACAGGATTAATTTTTAACCAAACAGTAGTATTTTTATCCCAACAGATGAAATTTCTACTAAAACAGATGAATTTTTAAACCGAAAAGACAAATATTTTTTTAAAAAGTTGAACTTTTAACCAAGAAATATTTCAGTTGAATTTTCAACACCAAAATATGAATTTTCAACAAAAAGTTCATTTGATACAAAAATAGTTGAATTTTCCATCCAAAAAGGCGTATTTTCAACAAAACTGTTGAATTTTCAACCAAAAAGAATGACTATTTGACAAAATTGTTGAATTTTCAACCAAACGTTAATATGTTTAACTAAAAATATAATTGTCAGGAGTGTCAGGTGGTAGCACCTGCAAAAATGAGGAATAGAAATATAAAGCAAATAAATGACTAATAAGAAGAATATCTATCTTATCAGGGTGGGCGAAAAACTTCATTATCAAAATTCCCTAATTTTACCCCAACTTTTTCATTTTCCCTGATCATTAAAATTCAAAGACCAGAATCTTAATCTTCTAACATATTTAAGATAGAATCTTCTATAAACGGAATAAAACAATTTTAAAGTAAAATTTTAAATTTATTATCATTGGATGTTATTTAATGTGCCTTTTATAGAAGTTCCCTGAATTTTGAAAGTTTCTTTTCAAAATCCCTGACTTTCCCTGACCAATAAAAATTCCTTGACTTTTCCCTGGTTTCCATGTCTTCCCTGACATACGGCCACCCTGTTTACGAAATGATAATAATTTTTAAAGCATGGCAAAGAAACGGAAATATAATGTTCTAAGAAAGTTTCTTCAAAGTTTCTTCAAAGTTTCTTCAAAGTTTCTTTTGTCGCAAAATAGGGTTCTAATTAAGTACTTTTAGCTTGAGAAACTTTCTAATGAGCCTCCCTGAGCAGAATGCAATTAAAACCCTAAGAATAAAGATTGGAAAGTAAGAGTGCGGCAGCAGAAAGTATATTATGTGAAATAAGTGAAATTCTCGATTGTTCCTTCTTTTTTGTGACTTAATTTACCTCCCGCACATGTGAGTACTTGAAGCTACTGCATGTCAGGAAGTGCATGTGCTACATTACACTCGATATAGACACAGACAGTCTGTTTCAAGAGATTCTAAGAAGCTGTTAGTCACAAGCTAATGTAAAATGCAAAGTGGCTGCAAGGCTAAAGACGATTAGACAACCGTTTAAGCAGCCAGCATTCACGAATTAAGCAGATGGAAAAATACTAATTTTCTTTAAGAACAAGTGTGCTCCACGTGCTAATATCCCATCTGATAAAGGAATATACAAGTCACTGATAAACTGGTGATTGGCAATTTAATAACAAAAGATTCTAAAATAAATGATCGATGGATATTGACCGCACTCTTGAAAACAATGATGACAGTTTATTTGTTGAACAAATTTGATTAAAGACAAAAACTTTGGTGGAGAAAATTATGTAAACAGGGATCACAGTGGTTCGGCAGTTTAATTGTAGGGAATATGGGCGAATTTTTGTTCAAAAAAGGGGGAAATTTTTTTCTTTTAAAAATACAAATAAAAATTAAATATTATACGCAGAAAAAAAAATTCTGCTAATGTTACAGGATTTCAGTAAAAATATGGACAGCATAGATTTTCTGTAATGATTAGAAAATTTTTCGCAGAGTTTAAAAAATTTGCAGTTATTTGATAAATTTACAGATATTTTCTGTAACATTTACAGGCTTTTTGATTATATTTTATAATTTAAAGATGTTAATTTAACAGAAACGTTCAGTAAATGTTACAGAAAATATCCGTAAATTTATAAAATAACTGAACATTTTGTAATATCTGCAGGAAATTCGGTAATCTTTACAGAAAATCTATGTTGCCCCTATTTTAAGTGAAAATCCTGTAACCTTAGCAGATTTTTTTTCTGCGTGTGTAAAAACAAAAGTATCTTAATTAAGTGTGAGATTTTTTTTTCTTTCGCGACACGGTTGATTTAATCATGTCAGATTTTAATTTTTCGATGTTTTTGTGCAAATTGTAGACAATGAATGTTTGTTTTTTCTTTGGATCGTAATTTTTCTGAGCAACTCATAATTTATTGAATGGCGTGACAAATTAAAAGTTATAAGAACAAAAGTATAATATCTAAATTAATTATAAGTGTGAGATTTTTTTTTCTCTTTCGCGACACTGTGGATTCAATCATGATATTGTATTTTCTATTTGGTTTTGCCCAAATCGTCGACGATTTCGTGTTTTTTTCTTGGGGTCGTAAACGATCCCGAGAAACTAAAAGAAAGAGAAACTATGGTTTCTCGAAGCTAACTTTTTCAATGTTTTTGGGATGAGGTACTGAATTATAGGTTTCTACATCTGACAGTTTTTGAAAAATTAAGCGGAGCTTCAAAAAGAAAAGCTAAAGTTAGTTCCAAAAGTTTAAACTTTTGGATCAACTTATATCAATTTATATTTAATTATATCTACTTTTATATAAATGGATAAAGACTTAAAAATGTACTGTAAATTCGAGAATAAATATGTCAAATTTTTATACTCAAGAACTCTTATACTCGATCAACTCTTTTTTAACAGAAAGTATTGCACGGAAGTTAATGTAATATTGAAAAGAAGATAATAAACTTTCGATCTGAGGTAAAATTGATAACCTAAGTGATTGTTGGTCTGTAAATTTTAAAGAGTCTCGTCGTATTACCTGCACTTATGTATACAGTGCTTAGAATTGACATATGCCACCTACACAGGTGATATCGTACTTTTAAATGAGAACAAAAACTAATAGGTCAACCTACGCTAAAGTACCTGATATGATAGGCGGAGCAGCACAGCTAAAATGGTCAATAAAATACCTCAATATAGTTGATTCAGTTCTCAAATTATTTCTTAATCGTTTTTCTTACTATCATGAATGTCATCTGATAAGAAAATCGGAGTAGTGATCGAAGTTATCCAAGTTATCGAAGCATATAACCATCTCTTAAACGCCAATCTTGTTGTGATAAACTCGTAATATCGCATTGTGTATGTATAATCTCACTGGTAATGCATTTCCGAAAGAAACCTTGCAATTTGTGGCGACGAGTTTAAATTGACGTAGCTAAGTATTAAAATGGTAAATGTATTTCTATTTCATGTTGTAATCCAGCCATAATGGAAATAATCTGTACGATCTTATTTTCTACATCAATTTTATAGCAATAAGGTTAGCTGGTTTTTTTACACTGCCAAAAAATGGTTTTAGATGTCCCAGCAAGACGTTTAGCTGGATTTCGTCTTCTAAGAAAATATAGCTGTGTTTCCTAAATTTCTAGCTGTGTTACCTAAATATCTAGCTGTTTTAGATAATTATGCCATCTAGAAATTTTCTAGCTAATGCCTTTTGACCCACTTCTAAATTGAATTGGACCATAATCTTCTACAGAGATATGAGTTAAGTTAAAACAATTAGTTTAAACTGTAAGCCAATAAAACACATTTCCGAAATTTGACACGCCCTTATGCCGCTGGATTCTTCATTTGTTTAACTACTAAGGCTTTCGAATTGAAACAGTACAACTTTTAACGTTGAAATCTGTAAATTGTTTAATTTTGAACAGATTTAGAATAGTCTAGTAAAATAAATTATTATTCGATTCGGTGGACGATTTCAAATTCCCGGTCATTTCCCGTTTTATCCTGGTCCAGTTTTTCAAATTTCCCGATCAACTAAAAGTAACATATTCATATTTGCCACAAAACGCAAACCTTTATTTTAATTCATGACGTTCATTCTAAACATCTCTTAAAACAACAGAACGAAACATTGCAAAATAAATAAATTTGGAAAAAATACTTCAACTGAAATAGTTGAATTCTCAAAAAAAAAAAAACAATAATAATGATTTTTACTAAAAAAGTTAAATTATCAACCAAAACTTAAATAATCAATTTTAAGTTAAAAAATTAATGTTCAACCAAACAGATGAATTTTCAACTAAAACTATGGAATATTCAATTGAAATAAGTTAAACTTTCAGTTAAAAAAATTACTTTCTTCAAAAAACAAACTAATTTCAACAACAAAAAACTAACTTTCAAAAAATAGTTACATTTTCAAACAAAGTGATGCATTTTCAACTAAAATTGTAAATCTATAACTGGAATAGTTGAATTTTAAACCAGAAATATGAATTTTTAACTAAAACGATAAAGCTTTAACTAGAATCATTGAATTTTTGACCAAAAAGATGAATTATCAACCAAGAAGTTTAATTTATACCAAAAAAGACGAATTTTCAACTAAAAAATATCATTTTTCAACCAGAAATTGCATAATTAAATTTTTGGTAAAAAATTGAATGTTCAACCAAAGAGATGAATTTTTAGTTAACATTATAGAATATTCAACTGGAATAATAGCTACATTTTCAATGTAAAAAAAATAAATAATTTTCAACCGAAAAAGAAACAAATTTTCAACAAAATAGTTCAATTTTCGGCAAAAAAATCCCTTTCATCCAAAGAAAAAAAAAGTTTTCAATAGAATAGCTGATTTTTCAACCAAAGAAATATATTTTTTATTAAACTGATGAATCTTCCACACAAAAAAATGAATTTTTAACAATCGAGTTTAACTTTCAACAAAGTATAATTTTATCTCCAACCTAATTACCTCAATGATGAATTTTCAACTGAAATCATAACTATTTAACTGGAATACTTAAATTTTTAACCGATAAGAAGAATTTTTAAACAAGAAGATTAACTTTTTAAAAAAGATAATTTTCTACGAAAAAATCGACTTTTTTATTAAAATACGTGGATTTTCAACGAAATAGTTTAATTTTCAATTGAAAAAGACAAATTTTTATCCAAATTGTTGAATTTTGAACTAAAAATATCAATTTTAAACCAAAAATAGAACAGTTACATTTTCAGTTGAAGAAATTAATTTTCAACCAAACTGATGAATTTTCAACTAAGATTATGAATTTTCAACTGGAATAGTTGAATTTTATACCACAAAGATGAACTTACAACCATAAAGATTAATTTTCTACAAAAAAGACGAATTCTCCATAAACTAGATAAATTTTGAAACAAATAGTTCAATTTTTGCATAAAAAATATCAATTTTCAACCAAGTAGTCGAATTTCTAACCAAAAAAGATAATTTTTTAACCAATAATAGGATAGTTAAATTTTTAGTAAAAAAATTGATTTTCAACAAAGTAGTTACATTTTCAAGCAGAAATGAATTTTCAATTAAAATTATGAATCTTCAACAAAAAAAAAATCATTTTTAACAAAAGAGTTTAACTTTTAACCAAGTAGTAGAATTTTTAACTAAAAAAGGATGAATTCGCAAAGAAAAATGTAACCAAATTTTCTATTATAATTCAGAAATATTTCTTCTTTGAAATATTACTTCCACTCTGAAATATCATTAGGAAAAGGGAACTTGCAAGTTGTGATGAATTCTGACTTCGAACAGGGATTTTTTAAATACCTTTATTCTAAATCCGAATTATATATATTTTTAAATTCCCGTTCCATATAAAAAATTCCCTGTTCCAAGTTAAATTATATTTCTTTACGGAAACTCCTTGTTCTAAAATAAAAACGATAACTATTTTCCAAAATTCCCTGTTCCGGCTAGGATAAATGAGGAGTAAGCGAATAAAACGTGACAAATACATTTTTTTTTTAATTGAGAAAATGATTGTTTCTGTATGTTTGGAATATCAGCAATCAAACTTAAGTCAGCCAAAAAATCTCAGAGAGCAAAAAATTCCAAAAGGTGTTTCTTATAATGAAAAAAAAAAATTATTTCTCTCATAAAGTTTAGATATATTTAACAATAAACAAAATCAGACTCTAGGAACGTTATAACTAATGTCAATAAAAATAAGTACTCTTGAACAATAATAAATTATAATTTAATTAGAGTAAACTGAGATAATCTCAAAAATATAAGATCCATAAACGGTAAATAAATCCGTAATCTAATAAACACACTTATATGCCTTGCGACTGCAGATAAAGTAGAAATCACTTTTCTAAATTCACAAAAATTATTAAAATAATGAAAACTTGAGTTTTACTGTGATCAGGTAGTAAACTCCCGGGTTTTAAATTAAATTCTCAGTCATTTCTCTGATTCCCCGTCAAGTCGCTACGCTGTAAATTCTTTTAATTTTTAATTGTTTATGTAAGTCTTCAAAACTGCATTTTAACATTCTTTAAACCGAAAACATACGCTTAACAATGAAGACCTTGAATAGAATATTTTTAAAGTAAAAGATTTCAAAATTACGCATTTTAAAATGAATGATTTTATAAATCCAAACCCTAAAAATTGAACTTAACATTTAAAAAAAAGTTGAAATTGAACTTATTTTAAATTACATTATATCAAGTAATATGAAATTATGCGATATTTTATGTGATTCGATGGATTTTCCTTCTAAAAATTTGTAAAATTCCTGGTAATTAATTTCGAAAAAGGTAATTAGGATTCATGGGCAATCATATTTCCTCCTCCTCACCACCTCATAAGTATTAAACGTAATTATTTTGTGCACGACCCCATATAAGCTTATTAAAAGATAAAAATTCTCGTGGGTGTTTTCTCAATGCCAATCGAACGGAGATTATTGGCACTCGGCAATGTCGCGTCTTCTTGAAAGCCGGTAATCATTTTTCGGTTTAATTTCCGGTCTAGGAAGTTCCATAGGGACGGCGGCCGGGGCCGTCGCAACAGTTGGAAAGCGCGAGTGCGACGGCCGTGCCATGTGAGCGCACGTGCACGTGCACTTGGACGATAATGTTGGTAATAATGTGTTCTTGGTGTGACGTATGCAATGTTTAGTGTTCAGTACTGTGGGTGCGAAGGAATGATGTGCGTCAAGCGCGTGTCTCGATTATCACGGCTAACCTACATTGCACATAGCACATATTAATACATATGTATTGACGTATACATTGTCTACAATGTCTGTTCCTGTTGGCGACGAATTTACGACAGAGGATAGGTCGTGGATGTTTATAAATTGAATTATGATTGTCATTTCGAATTTCTCATCCTCGCTCTGAAGGCCACAACATTAGTGATTTGACCTATTATCCCAGCAGAGCATCATTAGGTATTTTAACGAGATCATCTTCCTCAGCCAGTCATTTTTCATTTTATTCGTATCCTCTACAATTTATATAATATAGGTTTTTTATTTTTTGAAAAATGGGACACCTTATTAACTGAGATGAAATTTCTTTTCGAAAAACTCCCTCCAGTTTTATAACACTAGAAAATCAACACATACCAAAGAACTATTTTTTGTATCTCACGAAATTTTTCGATTAAAATAAAAAAATAATATTAATAAAAAAATGTGTTGTATTTCATATTTATCTGAGATACAGTGAAACCCGGATTTAGCTCCCCTGGATTGTGCCCTTCTGTGAATTGGCGCCGTGCCGTGGGGATACGTGAGAGACGTTTGCGGAGGAATTTTCGGTGTTCAATCAGGCGTGACAAAATAGAGAGAAACAGGAGAGAGATAAAACAGGAGAGAGACAAAATAGTTCCGAGTATATGGATTTAACGTGAAGGTCAGCCCCAAAACCGGCGCTAAATCCAGATTCGACTGTAATAGAAAAGAAAAGGACTGTACAAATATCGTAAATTTACCGAACGGCTAGCTTAAGCCGCCTTTGTACAAAAAATTATTTTCTTTGAAATCTTATTATTTTTTAATAAAAATTTCATTTTCCGGCGAAAAACATTAACATAATCCAAAATTATTCATAAATTCTAAATCTTGTTCAAATTATAATAATTTTTGTTTTAAAATTACACTTTTCGATGTAAAACAACAACGTTCCCAAAAAATATTGAAAAATTATGGGTCTTCTTTGAAATCTAATGATTTTTTAACAAGAGTTTCAATTCCATACAAAAATCCAATCCGAAATTGTTCAACTTTGTAAATTATATTCCTTTAAACAAAAATCATTGGATTTAAATAATAAAATTTTTTAAAAAATTGTAAATAAATGTTTGAAAATACAAAGTTTAGGGAAAACACATTAAAGTAACCTAAAGTTTTAGAAAAATTATGAATATTCTTTGAAATCAGTTAATTTTTTATTAGAAACACCAAAAATTTCCGACGAAAAACACTAACATAACATAACAGAAAATTGTTGAGAATTGTGAATCTTCTTCAAAATCTAATGATTTTTGGTTTGATATGATGACTAGTCACACTTGCAAGAAATATTTGACTACTCATTCCGAATTTTGGGACGAGACACTTCGTTTCAAATAATAACCGACTTCCTGTGAAAAATGTTAATATAATCTGAAACTGTTAAAAAATTGCAAATATGGTTCAAACTATAATGACTTATGCTTTAAAATACCAATTTTTGATGTAAAACACTGACATAACCTAAAATTGTTCGAAGTTGCGAATCTTAGAAATATAATTTTTTTAAATTAAAAATACAAATTTCGAAAGAAAAAAAACACTATCATAGTCCAAAGGTATTCAAAGATTCTAAATCTTGTTGGAATTATAATAATTTTCGTTTAAAAATTATAATTTTTTACGTAAAACACCACATTAACCTAAAATTGTTAAAAAAATTATGGATCTTGTTCAAATTATAATGATTTTTGTTTAAAATTTACAATTTTCTATGTAAAACGCCGACGTTACCAACATTTGTTAACAAATGATACATTTTATTTGAAATCTAATGAATTCTTAACAAAAACTGACACAATCAAAAATTATTCCAGTTTGTAAATTACATTATTTAAACAAAAATCATTGGATTTAAATCTAATTATTTTTTGTTTCAAAATAAAAATATCAGGGAAACACCAAAATAACCTAAAGTTGTTCAAAAGTTATAAATATTCTTTAAAATATTCATTAAAAATACCAATAATTTCCGACAAAAAACACTAACATATCATAACAGAAAATGGTTTATTGTAAATCTTCTTCGAAATCTAATGCTTTTTGTTTTAATGACTAGTAAAACTTGTAAGAAATATTTTACTACTCATTCCGAATTTTGGGACGACGAGAACCTTAATTTAAAATAACCTATTTCCTGTGAAAAGCGTTGTAATAACCTGAAACTGTTGAAAACTTCCAAATCTGATTTGAAATATAATAATTTTTGTTTAAAAATACCAATTTTTTGCGTAAAACGCTAACATGACCTAAAATTTTTCAAAGTTGTGCATCTTCTTTCAAAATGAAACCTAATTTGAAAATACAAATTTTTGGCGTAAAACGGTAATGTAAAATCAACAACAACAAACGGTAACTAACATCCTTTATTTAATTCTCTCACCTAGTCGACATCCATTAACATCAGCTAGTCTAATGATTTTTGTTTAAAAATGTCAATTTTTGGTAAAAACGCTGCCAAAACCGAAAAACGTAAATTGTTGGAAAATGTTTAATTTGTGAAGTCTTATAACTTTTAAAAAAAAAACACCCACATTTCTCTTTTAAAACTTTAACATAACCTAAAATTGTTCAAAATCAGGAATCTTCATAATGGTTTTTGTTTCAAAATGCTAATTCTCGATGAAAAAAATTAACATAATCTAAAATTTTTATAAATTTTAAGTCTTCTTCCAAACTTTATGATTTTATTAAAAAAAAATTTTTTTTAATAGTAACTTTCAACGAAAGGCATAACATAAAGCATGTATAATTTTTCAAGAATTCACTAGACAATTTGAAAGTTTTTGTGTGACCCCGCCCAAGAGTATTAAAAAGCACAAATGCTTCTCAATTCGCATAAAGTTTTCTATGACTTTTCTTATTAAAAGGGATTATTCGTAGATTTAATTTTCAAAATTTCAAATTCAATACCTAATACAACTTCAAGTAATACAAAGTCTATCAGGTTTTCAATAACAATATGGCGAGATTTTCGAGATGTATCGTTACACCACTTATTTTTAGATGGGATTTCAAAAGATAAAGATGATTGACGGTATAATATTTGAATGCGGGGAAAACGAATAACATTTTCAAAACTCGTTATCTTAAATTTGATCTGTTTAATTCTGGTATGTCCCGCAAGGCGCTACAGACTGTACTATGGTTATGAATGAAGTCTATGTGATACGTATCATAACTTTTTACGAGAAGAGGATATTGGAATTATAAAAATACATATACGCAACTTTACTCACACTGCAGTAGTGGCTTGAATGCTTCGTAGAACAACATAATTAAAAGAAAAATGATTACTAATAGAAAGTTATAGTTTAAAAAATGATGTAATTGAAGTTCGCAACGTTTATAAACGAAAATACCAATTTTTTAAAAATTACTGGAATTTTTTACTGCTCAATTAACGTAAAACTGATTTCGTACATGATTTTAGATGCTTATAACTCAGTATAACGCCATATTTATTATTTTAATGAAATAATCTATATTTGATATTCGAAAAAATTATAATTTTCCACTGAATACTCGGTTCTTGGATTTTCTTTCCTTAATGACTTTTATTTGATGTCAGGCAACATAAAAAAAAGATTCATTTCATTATCTTTAACGGAACCAAACGTTTAGAGGAAAATTATAATTTTTTCTGAAATTTCGTACATTTCAGAGTGCGTGGGTGGATAAAATGCAGGCTTCCGATAATAATATTGGAATGAATCTTTTTTTAGTGTAGCCTGACATCAAATAAATGTAGTGAGCGAAACAAAATTCGAGAACTAGGCTTTCAGTGGAATGTCAGGATTTTTTCCGAATTTTTCGGAATACTTTTCAGAGTGCGTGGGTGAATAAAACACAGTCTTCCGAAAAAGATATTGGGATGAAACTGTCTTCTTGTTGTCTTCTTTAAATTGTCTTCTTGGACTTATAGTACAAGTTATTAATAGAAGACAATTTGAGAACCGGATGTTTAGAGGAAAGTTAGAATTTTTTACGTCTTTTTCCGTATATATTTTAGGGTGCGAGGGTGGACAAAATGCAGTCTTCCGATAGGAATATTTAGATAAAACTTCTTCTGGTGTTGTCCGACATCCAGTACAAGTAATTAGCAAAATAAAATTCGAGACCGAAAGTTCAAAGGAAAGTTAGAATTTTTTCCGTATGGAATATAGCTTATTTCATAGTAAAATAATAAATATGACCTTTATAATGACATATTATCATTTAATATCATATATTGCATAATTTTTACGATGATCAAACAACAAAAAATTCATTAGATTGATTGATCATTCAATCGTTTGAGGATGAAATAAGGATTCAAATTGAACCGTTTTGATCTTGACGTTAACGTTTATGTTGAGTTTACTTCCTGAGGAAATGAAATTCCTATTCAAATTTCTTGAAACGGAAGTGCTACACATTTCGGAAGCCTGTCTGACACGTTTTCGTATTGCTGACGTAGAAACCGGACGCGACTACAAAATGCATAGCACACTCACCCTACACTCCTACAGTCTTTAAGAATGTGAGTTCGGGTAGCAAAGATAAACATAGACGAAACGGTCGACTACACTCACGTGTGTGTGAAGACAAGACCGAGTTTATATATTTCTCAAAAGAATTCATTTCAACATTTTTAATTAATAATAATGCTTGCAGATAATAAAAATATATAAAAATGGGTTTTGTAAAGAATAAAAATGGCTAAAAATACCAATGTTGCTATATATATGTAGTCCAAATATAGATATAGCCAATAGATGACATATCACTTGAATACAATTTTAAAAAATGACGAAAATAGATCCAATTGATTTTGCTCCATTTAACAAATTGTAGACTATTTTAATTTGTAAAGCTTTCATAATAAAAGATACGAGATCGTAAACAAGACTAAGGTCAAATGTATAAAAGAAATATATTGCAATGTCCTTCCATTTAAGTCAGTTCGTCTTCTAACATAAGACAAATCACTAGAAATGGCTTCATCAATGAAATCAGAACCAAAATAGTTTACAAAGTACATCCATATTCAACACTGTGAATAAAAGCTGAATCTTGAAAAAAACTCATTCAGAAGGAACTCAATAAAATCTCACTAAAAACATCTACGATACAAAAAATTCCACCAAGTAAATAATTATCAGTATAATCAACAACGAAATTTGTTAAATCAAAGTTTGCCAAGTAATTCTAAAAGATATCTAAATTTAAGAAGTTTTTAGATTGAGAGAATTACAGAAATTTCGAGAATTTACTAAAAGTGGAAAAAGTCACAGACTTGGCGGGATTATTATTATTCAACAAAGTCAATCCCCTTTTCCAAGTTCCTAATTTTTCTGGACTATAGACGGAGCCATTATTAAAAGAAAAAGAGAGAAAATATTGCCCAAGTTTTCATTATTTTCCCTTTTAATACATACTCAAAATTTCTGTAATTTTATCAATCCAGAAAGTTTTTTAATTTAGATATCTTTTAGATTTACTTGGCAAACTTTGATTTCATAAACTATGTTGATTGTACTTATAACTTTGTACTTGGTGGAATTTTTTGCATCCTAGATATTTTTGGTGATATTTCACTTCTTTTTAAACAAAATGTTTATTAAATATAATACTAGTTTAAAAATAGTAAGAATATTTAAGACTCAACACAATATAATGCATATAATTAGTATTGTTATTGATATTATAAATGAAAATATAACTATAAACAGTTTTTTATTGACAATTTTCTTATATATTCATCTAGCGGAGTTATGTTGCAAATTTTTTGCAAATCTAAAATTGTAAGCAGCAGGTGGTCTAAATTAATCAAAAAAGTAGATATTTTAAAATTAAAAGTGCAAAATCTTGAAAAATAATTAAAGAATCAAAAGTTTGCAAGACATTGTCCTAGATATTCAGCTAAGGATATGACGTTGAAAATTGTATACCAATCAGTCCAATAGTGTAAGCTCCAGGTCGACTGAACTGCTAAAAAATCACATTTTGCACTTCAAATAATCATTTCATCCTCAAATTTTTGGATAAATCGGTTAATTATTATATACGACAGGTCGACTGAACTGCTAAAAAATCGAATTTGTGGCATGAGTATTTGTTTGTTAAAAAACAATTTTTTGAGGAACATAATTCTTGTTATGCCTTCTTTTTTTAAAGTTTATGTTGGTTTAAAAAATTTACTTACAAATTAAAAATATTAATGAATCAAAATTTCAAGAAAAATGACACTTGAGCTTCACCTAGCCAATTTATCCTGAAATTTGAAGACAAATTGGTTGATATTAGAGCTGTGCGATCACCTGTTCAAAATTTTCAATACAAACTTAGACACGCTTGGAACAATCGATTTTTCTAAAATGAAAAAAAATCTATCCGGACACCAAACCGGCTTCATTTCCTTAGATCATTACTTATCTTTAGCCTAAATTACTCTTTCATCTCTGGTGGCTGATGTTTTGAATTCCACTATTGAAAACATAAAGCATCATCAGCAGCAGCATCTAAACCGCAAAGTAGATGCCTATAGGCTGAGTTTTACAACAAGGAAGAGACGCGTAATAAATATCTCTTGGCACTTGAGTTTCATGTAGTCAATTTATCCTGAAATTGGTGGACAAATCGGTTTAAAATGACAGTAGACTACAGGTTGACTGAACTGTTAAAAAAATCGAATTTTTGGCATGAAAAGCAAAATATTTCTAGACATAACTAATTAATCAAAATTTCTTTAAAAAATGGTACTTTTCTGTAAAAAAAAGTATTATTTCAAGGCTAATTCCAGGTATTAAAATAGGACTCAGAAAAAACAGTCTCGAGTGGTTCCAAAATGAGACCACTGTGGGAACCCAGATTCATTGGTTTTATATTGACACAGGACACGCAAAAAACGAGATCTCTAGTTTTTACAGTTTTGAGCTTCATCTAGTCAATTTATCCTAGAATTTATTGACGAATCGTTTGAATATTGAAGGCTACAGGTCGACTGAACCATCTTCTAATCTGACGGAAGGAAGTAGTACATTATCGATTTGTTGACGAAACTTATTACCAATGTATAACCAGTTCGATTTTAATTCGCAAATAAAACATGACCTTCGTCTCTAGTGGCTGATGTTTTGAATTCCACTATGAATGTTTGAGCACTGAAAACATAAAGCATCATCAGCAGCAGCTTCATCTTAACCGCAAGTAGATGCCTATAGGGTGAGTCTTACAACAAGGAAGAAGCGTAATAAAATTTCTCTTGTCCGTTTATTTTACGAGGCAAGCCACCACCGCGATTATGAGAACGGGATGAGCGGATTTAGCTTCTTGAATTTTAACGTTTGACGAGGCATTTCCGCAATCCTTCTGCCAGTGGCTATTCATTAAACCCGCTTACGAGAATTATAGTTTGCGCTCGCCAAAGACTGCACGAGATCCGAAAGTACGCGGATATAATTCATATATAAATCATCAACTGGAAGGCGTAACAGTTAAGAATAATCAACAATGTTGTGAAGAATCCAATTCCACAGCAAAATATTTTTCTAGATATCTAGATTAAAGAAAATGAGAAAAAATATTCTTTACGCTTAGTGAAATTGCAACTCCTAATTTTCCACCACGATTTTCCATCATTGTGATTTTCCCTCATAGTAATCAAGGAGTTAAGAGCTTGTTTCATTTTAGAGATGGAATTGGCTGCAGCCCTGTGCGCATAGCAAAATAGATTTATTTATAATAACGGCCAACTCTCATGCTGCAAGAGAAATGTCAAAAAGTGACTCATCGCCTTGGCTTTATTTGCACGTGCAAATAAGTAATGAAATTTTGATTTTGGTGGCGCCAAAGTAAATACTTCTTCCTCTCATCATGTACAGATCAGGCCGAAATCACCAATTCAGATCTTTCAAATTTGCCTAAAAAAAATCTCTTAATGTAAAAATAAGTTTTTGAAAGCATGTACAAAGGAAAACCAATGTTACGTAGGTAATTTTCAAAAATAAACAATAATTTAAGATCGAAAATTTTCAACATTTTAAAAATTGAATTTGAAATTCAAGTTTCCAAAATGTTAAATAATTAAAATCTTTTTCTTGAAAACGTAAAAAAAAGTATTTCAAATGTTTTGCACAAAAATTACATTATTTAAAAGTAGCGGAATATTTTCAAGTAAATGCATGAGGCAATGTAGCTTTTGCTACATAATAAATTAATGTGGGTCTTTGAACAAACTTTTTGTTTTAGCTTTCCATGATATAGATTCAGATTTATTCTCTTTTGGTTAAAAATTCTACCATTTGGTTCAAAATTTAATTATTTGGTAGAAAATTCAACTATTTTGTTAAGAAGTCATCTTTTTTGTTTGAAAATTCATCCTTTTTTTTATGAAAATTCGCATTTGTTGCTTAAAAGTTCTACTATTTGGTTGTAAATGCAACAATTTGGTTGAAAATTAATTTTGTTGTTTAAAAAATCGACTATCTGATTGAAAATTCATTTAAATTTTCAACAAAACAATTCAATTTTTAACAAAATAGTTGAATTTTTAACCAAATTATTAATCTTTCAACCAAAAAAACTTGCATTTTCAACCAAAAAGTTGAAATTTCAAACTATAAAATAGACTGTTTTAGAAAACAGATTACTTTTAAACTCGAAAAAATTAATTTTCAACCAACATTTGCAATTACAATCAAATCGTTGAATTTTCAAGCAGGAGACGAATTTTCAAGAAAAAGTTGAACTTTCAAGCCAAAGGACGAATTTTCTGTAAAACAGTTGCATTTTTAACCAAAAAGAGTGAATTTCGAAACAAGAAGATTAGTTTTCTACCACAAAGATGAATTTTTTAGCCAATATAAGATCAAATTTCAAGCCAAAATGGAAAAGTTCCATTTTCAGCTAAAAGAAATAATTTTAAACCCAAATAATGAATGAATTCTCAACTAAAGAGATGAACCTTCAACAACAACAAAAATTTTAACAAAGTAGTTCAACTTTTACCCAAGTAATTGAATTTTAAATTAAAAAAGATTAATTTTCAACAAAATAGTTCAACTTTCAATCAAAGATATGAATTTTCAACTAAAATGATGAACCTTCAACTCGAGTAATTAAATTTACAGTTAAAAAAATTAATTTTTCAACCAAAAAGAAACGAATTTTCAACCAGACATGAATGTTCAATGAAAAATATAGTACATATTTCAACCAAAAAGTATTTTAATTGTAAATCAGCACATTTGATTTCAACGAAAAAATACGAATTTTCAACAAAATAGTTGAATCCTTAACCAAAGAAGAATAATTTACCAGCAAAAAGTTGCATTTTTATCCAAAAAATACGAAAAATAACTAAACTGTCAACCAAGAAAGATTTCAGTTCAATTTTCAACAAAAATAAATAAATAGAATTGCAAGGCAAATAAATAACTAACAAGAATATTATTTCATGGTGGCCACAAAACTTCATCCCCGACCAATTTTTCATTTGAACTAACTATTAATATTATAGACCAGAAGCTTAATCTACTAACATATTTAACATAGAAACTTTTATAAACGGAATAAACCAATTTCAAATTAAAATTGAAAAATTTCAAATTTAAATTCCCTGACTTTTGCAATATTTGTTTCAAAATCCCTGACTCTTCCCTGATTTCCAGATTGTTCCTCATCTACTCTCTAAATTTGAATCAGTGAGATTTCACTGTTACTCAGTGAAAATCCTTACTGATTTCAAACAGTGGCCCATTTCGAGCTATTTGAATCAGTGAGACTGCACTGTGAATAAGAGAATATTTGTATTGATTTGATTCAGTAACCCATTTCTCACTGATTCAGCGTTAGAGAGTATGGCCACCCTGATCTTTTTTTTCAGTGTTCACTAGTAATTGAAATATTAGTCACACATATAAAAAAAAATGTATTATTTGAATTTTCAAGAAATTGCTATCAGTAGTTCAATGTCAAAGAGATAAGAACATGAAAATGAACATTTTTCTTTTGACAAGCTTCATGCCTACAATGGCTGATAACAGTTATTTGGTTCTAACTGGAAGTAAGAACCGTTCTCGAGACGACAGACCCTCCTTCATGAAAGCACCATTGTCAGAAATAAGTACATAGCACCAGAATGCTGCACAATGTGCATCCACGGGCTTTTCAGAAAGTGACAACGTCCGAGGTCATAGATGTAGAGACAACACCTAGTGCAAACACGGAAGCAAGCAAGTGGAAGTATCTAGTCAACACGCTTGAGAAAATCCGCGTAGAAAAAAGAAGTGGGAACAAGCGAGGTGTGCACATCAGAAATTCATCCTGAGTGAACACTGATGAAACGACCGGATGAATGAATCAACCTCGCGAGTTCGTTGGCGAGACAAACTGATGTTGCATGCTTCAGTTTTATTCTGAGTGGGGATTCAAGTATCTTCACTTTTATCTGGTCCTTTTTTAAATCAAAACGCGTCCTTAGACATTGCTACTAAAATGCGAATCTGGGTTAGTTAAAAATAACTGGCAGCGAGACTAGATTTAGGCTGAATGTAATTAGACTGCATTTTAGACGCCTACCATTTCACTGAACTCCTGATACACTTGTCAATTTTTCTTCTCTATTAAATTAGCTCTTAGCTCATTCTTCAAGAATCAGATTTTTTATTCACCTTACTTTTCGATGATTTTTTAACTTACTTAAAGAATCGACTACCTATATAGACCATGCGACGTAAAAAAAGTTGTACTAAATGAAAGCCAGTTTACACAAATCCAATTTTAATTATTTTAAATGTAAGATTGTACAGTTTTTAATTAATTAAATTTAACGCTATCCATTTCGAGTACTTGAATTTCAAAAAAATCGGCTTGGAACGTTTTCCAATTCAACGTTGTTCATCTCTTCCAGTGAAATAAAATAGTAGAAGCCGTCGAACTTGATTTTCAAAATTCCCTGATTTTTCCCTGGCCAATTAATTATTTTCTCTGCCCATTCATATTCGAAGAGCAGCATTTTAATCTTGTAACATTTTTAATTGAATTTTTAATCCAAAAGGACGGCATTTCTTTTCAAATACACGAGTGTTTAATACAACAATTAAACTTCGACCAAAAAATACGACTTATATCTAACATAATAATTCAATTCTTAACAAAATTGTTGAATTTTTAACCAAACAATGAATAAGATTGAGAGTAAGAGTGATTAAGAATAATTTTCAACTAAATTCATCAATATTCAACTGAAAAAGATAAATTTTCAACCAAAAATTGTATAGTTAAATTTTCAAAGAACAAAATTAATTTTCAACAAAAAGAAACGAATTTTCAACAAAATAGTTAACTTTTCAGTCAACAAAATTCATTTTCAATCAAATAAAAACGAATTATCAACAAAATAGTTTAATTTTCAACCAAAGTGGTGAATTTCAGTTAAAATGATAAACCTTTAATTGAAATATTTGAGTTTTAAACCAAAAAGATGAAGTTTCAACCAAATAGTCAAAATTTGAAACCAAAAAGATTAAACTTAAACCAACAATAGTTGCATTTTCAAACAAATAGTTGAATTTTCCACTAAAACACATTAATGTTCAAACAAATAGTTCAAGTTTCAACTGAACAACATTTTCAACTAAAAATGGAAAATTTAAATTTTCAGTAAACAAAGATTAAATTTGAGTTTTAGAAAAGATATTTTCAACAACATATTCACATTTTCAACCGACGAGATGAATTTTCAACGAAAATCATTTATTTTCTAAGAAAAAAGACGAATTTGCAACAAATAAAGATCTTTAAGTCAAGTAAGGAAAGAAAGTTAAATTTTCAACCAGAGATGAACCTTCAACCAAAAAAATAAATTTTCAACAAAGTGAATAGTTGAACTTTCAACAAAAAGATGAATTCTTGACGAAAAATGCAATAATTGATATTTAAAAAAACAACTAATTTTCAACAAAATAAATTAATTTTAAACTAAAATTATGAATCTTCAACCAAATCTTTAACCAAAAAGGTTGACTTTTCCACAAAATTGTTACATTTTTAACCAAATAATAACATTTTTAACTAAAAATATAATCGTCACAAGAAAACATCTAAAAAAAGAAATAGAAATACAAGGCAAATAAATTACTAAAAGAATATTATATCAGGGTGGCCGCAAAACTTCATTTTTAAAATTCCCTTATTTTACCTTACCAAATTTCAATGGTCCCCGACCATTAATGTTCAACAATCAGAATCTTAATCTTATACAATTTTTAACACAGAATATTTTATAAACGAAATAAAACAATTTCAAATTAAAATTTAAAAATGTCATATTTATTATCCTTGTTAGTCATTCCCTGACTTTTCTCTGATTTCCAGGTTTTCCCTGACCTACCACTTAAAACAGTTTGTGGTTAAATTATAGATTGCACCATTTTTAAGGATTCAAATGATTTGAAACCATACAATATTGTAGACGTTTTAATTTAAATTTGCGGTGAATCTCGAGCAACTTTCAATTATAAATTATTCAATATTAAATACTTTAAAATAAGAACGCAACCATCTTCAACTTTTTAATTTTGAGTATTTCATAAACATTTTCAATTTCCTTGACCGCCGTAGACCCGGAGACTGTACTAAATTATTGCAATATGCGATCGCAAAATGTAAATTTGGTTTACAATTTCCTTTGAAGGAAAACTTGAACGATTACATTACGTATGAATGATTATTATTCAGCTTACCATTGTATGCTTTAAGAGGAAAAATCAACAAACCTTTCGTCATGTTACGTCCGTTACTCTTTACAGTACGAAAGTAGCGAATATTTTAAGATTCGAGATACAGATAAGGCTTGATTTTATAAATCAAGATCAAGACTCAACAGTTTTATATAACTCTCTTCCATATAACTCTTTAAGAAAAACGGACAATTCCAGGTTTTCTTTAAGGTATGATTTTTTATAGTATTGAGCCATTCAAGTTTTTCGCATTTTTTGTTTCTTTAACATCATTAAATGATAAGTAATTTTGTAATGGTACAAGTTTCTAGGAATTTAATTAATATGTTTAATTTAGAAACCTTTTACAAAATATATGAAAAGATATTCCTAAATATATTATCACCATCGAATAATTAAATAAACAATACTTAAAACATAATTAAACATTTCTTGAATTTGTTCCTAAAGTCCAGGAAATTAAATAATATAATTCAAACTTACTTTATCCTTATATACACTGATCTCCCGATTCTTTGCCGCCCGATGAATCGCCGGCTTTACGCTTGACTGCTTCTGCCCCCCCCCCTGGCGTTCCTGACAGCCTATACGCTCGAATAGTCAGTACCGTATCTACATAATGTGGTCCTGAGTGTTGACATGAAAAAACGTGTCTGATTCTTTGCCGACCAGACCCGAGGCCGGCAAAGAAGCCGAATTTAGGGCTGACCTTGACGTTAAATCCAGAGACTCGGAACTATTTTGTCTTTCTTCTGTTTTATCTCTCTCCTGTTTCGCTCTCTGTTTTGCCACGCCTGAGTGCACCCCCCCCC
>JAABKJ010001080.1:0-31696 GCA_011634705.1 Andricus grossulariae
AGCCGTGGCAAGCATTAAGGAATTCTTGGACGTTGTTCGTCCCACTCCCCACTTACAGGGATACCACTCCTTACTATCCCTTCGTGCATATGACAATGGTCCTAATATGACAGGAAAAAACGTCGACGTACAAAAAAGAATCAAGGATATAAATCCGCGTGCTGCCTTCGTCCCATGTAATCCTCACACTTCGAATTTAGTAGTGAACGACTCTGTTAAACAGTCTGTTGATATGTTCGACTTTTTCGAAATTGTACCAGAATTATATGATTTTTTTGCCGGATTAACCCAGCGCTGGGCAATTTTAGTAAGTCACTGCACTCAACTTACTTAGAACACTTTAAGCGACACTAGGTGGGGAAGTAGGACTGATGCTGTGAAACTTTTAAGGTGCCAGATAGGCGAAATTCTTTATGCATTATTTGAAATGTACAGTAACGACAATGTAGATGCTAAAGTTAGACACGTGGCTAAATCATTAATGTCAAAATTACAAGATTTCAAATTTGTATGCTTAGTAGTTTTCTGGCATGGTGCTTTATTCAAAATTAAGGCAACTAGTGAAACATTACAAAGTTTTAAACTAAATTTAAACTCTGCTTTCACAACCTTTCAAGAATTGAAGTCCTACTTCGTAGAACGTAGATCTAATTCAAGGTTTGCTTCAGTCATAACAGATGCTAAGAAATTGGCAGAAATTCTAGACGTTGAAGGAAATTTGAAAGCTGAAGCGCAAATAAGCAGACGACCAAAAAAGGTCAAGTTTGATTACGAGCATGATGATCATGTAATAGATGATCCGATTAAAAAGTTTCGCGTTGATTGTTTCTACCAGGCCATCGACACAATTATTGTTTGCATAGAAGCACGGTTTCAGATTCTTGATGAAAGTAATAATTACTTTGGATTCTTATGTAACATCTATGAGCATCGAATGATGGATTATGAATCTTTGCTGCGAAATTGTAAATATTTGCAATTGATTTTAACTGATGGAAATGAGCGCGTCATCAATGCCACAGCTTTCCGAAATGAGCTTAGTGTACTTCTATTGCACATTACTGCAAATATGTCACCGATTGAGGTATTAAATTACATTTACGAAAACTGCCCAACGTCAGTTCATCCAAATACTTACGTTTCTTTGCGAATCCTCCTTACTATTCCCGTTTCCATCGCAAGTGCTGAAAGGTCGTTTTCGAAATTAAATATAATAAAAAATTATCTACGTAATACAATGTAAGATGAACGAATGTCAGCTTTAGCTACTATAGATATAGAGTAGGACATACTATATTTAATTAATTGTGAATCAATCATCCGTGATTTTGCTTTGGCGAAAGCGATACGTCAACCTTTTACTTGAAACTATGTAAATTGTTACGGTTGACTAATCTGAATGGTTTTTGTGAAATAAAATTTTTCATTAAACAATAACAAGATGTACTTCATATGATTGCTTTCCCTCTAAAAATAATTGAGATATAATGTAGTAATTTGTTACACTATAATTTTTTTATAAATGATTTATTATTATTTATTATAATTATTAATAATTATTTTTATTTATTATGAGGGTAGGGATGGCATAGGTGTTGATTGCCGTGATCTTGTTTGCCGAGCTAAGAGAACTCTTCAGAACCAATCTGAGTCTTGTAGTAAAGGCAGTCGTTAGGTTTTTCTCATCTATCGTATGCTGAATACCCTTAGATTCGAGAATACCCAGGTATTTATATGACTCCCCCTCAGCCATTTCCTCGATGTCATTCTCAAAATTGTTATTTAGTTCTTCGGTTGAATGTACGGTTCTGCATTCATCTAGTCCGAACTCCATGTGGATATCATTGGAAAACTGCTTTGTTATATCGATCACTTGCTGCAGTTTCTGGTTTAAACTAACGTATAGCTTCAGGTCATCCATATATACAAGATGGGTAACTCGATGACCATCCTCGTTATCATGTACTCGGAACCCATGAGACATGCTATTTAGTGTTTTGCTCAGTGAGTTCAACGCTAAACAGAACCATAATGCACTGAAGGAGTCTCCTTGGAATATACCTGTCATAATGGATATTGATCTAGTTATCCTTGATTGTCCATGATCAAAATACTTGATTCTGGTACCCCAAAGCATCATCGCACAGCTTAGGAGGTCAATGATGCGTGGGAAAATTTTGTATATATTTAAGAGTTCAAGAATATAGTCATGTGGTACGGAAGGAAACGCTTGTTTGTAGTCAATGTATGCCATGTGCAAGTTTCTTTGGTGTTTACGACCTTGCGTCATGGCAACAGCATCTATGGTGACTAGATCTTTACTGCCTCGCGAATTTTTACAACATCCTTTTTATTCTTCGGTAAGGATGTCAATCTCGTCGCAGTAAGAATATACCTTATCTGCCATAACAGCTGTAAGACATTTATATGTTGTTGAAAGACAGGCTATCGGTCGAAAATCAGATGGATTATGAGCATCTGGTTTTTTAGGCAACATATACGTATTACCCTGGAGCATAAAGCCTGGCATCAGATCTGGTTGTTCGAGGATCTTCTGAAAACACCGTGCCTATGCAGGATGCACACTAGTCAGGTACTTGTACCAGAAGTTGTGCACCATGTCCAGATCTGAAGCTTTCCAATTACTTGTTTTTTTTTCAAAACTGTTGAAACATCTAAAGCTGCGATGTTAGCTCCATTTCAGGTTTATTTCTAGCTCTTGCCTTCTCTAGTTGGAATCACGCAGAGTTTAAATTGCTTCTGTCAGTTTTTCACCAAACACGCGATCAATAGTTAGTCATGTCTTCTAGTTGAGGCACTTTGGTGCCTTGCTGGTTTTTTGTCTTACACTCAGTTCACGATAGAACCTTCTTTCATCTTCCTGAAAGGTACGATTTTTTGCCTTCTTGCACTACTTTTCTTGTAAGGACGTAGTCTAGCAGTAGGAACATCAAGTCTTTGCCATTGGACGTCCATAATCTCATCCAATATTGCTGGTGTTAACGTCTCGATGTACCGAGGGTGAATGATTTTAGTAACATGGTGCACCAGCTTTCTGGTTCTATTTCCTTTTTTATATTGAGTCAGTCGACCAAATTCGCACCTTACTTTGCTGTCATCCACATCCAACCTGATCTTCTATGGAGGATCTCGCTTCCTTCCTGGAGCGCAGACTGCATTTGTAGGCCTAGTTCTGCGGCCCAAAGTTCTAACGGTTGCCACAGCTACACAGTATACAAGAGTTTGCACCTCTAACGCAGTTTGTGTTGCATTTAAATCCGTAGGTAAAAGCTTGCTGTTCATGTGTTCTATTAGTGCACGCAGATCATTTGTGATGTTTAATTCGGGCAGAGAATGCCTTCGTGTTGGTTCTACATGTCTGAACTCTCCTAAAGCATGACCAAAATTCCTTTTGAGGTGCTGTAGTTTTTCTGGGATTTCGCCGTTCAGATCATCGTTATGAATTTCCGGATGTAGTTCTAGTGGATCTTCCAAGGCAAGATTATCAATAGGAAGCTGCTGTCCCACTTCCATTTCGATGGCAGCTATTTCAACAGCCGAAAGCAATCTGTTTACAGATATTGAGCGTTTTTAATCTACTATATTCTGCTCTTTTATTTTTGTGGCTAGTTTTGGGTACTTAAGTAAGAAGAGTCGATGATGTTCTCTTCTTACGCTTTGCCCGATTTTCTTTGCCAAAAAATAAAAGCACATTATATCTCTGTTCATATGGTATGCCCATTTTAATCGCCTTCTTGGTTGTTGAAGCTCTACTTCTGGCTATGGTTGTATTAGGCCGTCTACCTCTGGAGGATGTGGTGGGAATGATTTATGATTATTATTATTTCTTAGGATTCATTATTAATAATTATTATTATTTATTATGATTTATTAATTATTTATTATTATAATTTTCAATTAGAATGGTTGTATATACTTTGATTTGAAAATTCATATTAAAAGGGGCGGCGAATTAAAATTTGCCTCCGGGCGGACGATACTCTGAAGCGGCCCCTGCTTTTATATCTTCCACATCCGATGTCCCCAATAAAGTCGTTATTACGGCTTTTTCGTAAGGAATTGATAGTGAGGGACGAGGGTTTAGTTAAATGTCAAGTATTACCGCCTACGGATATGTATCTCCTGTCCTTCCTGTTCGTATGCATGGAAACTCATGTTTCCCTTGTGTTATACTTGCTGGAAGTATTTTGTATTTATATTTATTTAGGAAAAGTTCCTAGTGCTAAATAGCCCTATAAGGAACAGGTGATACATATCACAATTAAAATGCGACGGCAATCAATTTGCCGATTGAAATCAAAAATAGGTATTGAACAAGAGTAAAGAAATAAATTATAATACACATAATTAGGTGCAGGTTATCAATATAAGGATACCTTATATATATATATATATACGCAAATATACATACTTAAAAGTAAATACGCATTCATGCACACACTCATATATATTTTTAATTAAGAATTTAAGTGTTACCAATGTGTTATTTCGAGGGTAGGATTAGATGTGTTAAATAAGTGACCGAAAAGAACTTTTCTAAAGTGAAATTGTGAAGGTGCATTTCTAATATTTATAGATAGTTTGTTCCCAAGGCGAGCACCGCGAATAAGAAAAGACCTTTGCATTTTACACGTGCGGTGTGACTGAATTATTCGTACTGTTTGCCTTTCACGAAGTTTGGAATGTGTTGGTTGATCTTTGTCAATAAAATGGAACAGGTTAAGAAGAAAGTGCGGAGCTTTATTACTGAATAGATTATAAAACAAATTACCCATAAAAAATTGTCTTCTTTTGGCGACGTTAAGAAGTCCTGCTCTTTCTCTATACTGAGTAATATGTTCACTTTTGGGGATGTTATAGATGAACCGAATGCAAGCATTAAGCGTACGCTCAAGCTTGGCATTCAGCTCATCAGTAATATCGTCATATGCCACACAACCGTAGTCAAAGAAAGGAAGGATGAGGCTCTTAATTAAGAGGATACGCGTTGAAGTAGGAAGTGATTCTCTATTCATGTTAAGCTGTTGGAGGACTCCAAAGCTTCTCCTTGAAATATCCACAACTTGTTCATTCCAAGTAAGAGAGCAATTAAGAATATAGCCTGAATCTTTCAGATTCCATAAAGGGGATAAGACGTCCATCGGTCAAGAGAGAAGGTAGGGTTGCAATTGTTTCAAGTGATGGAAAGGAAGAAGGTCCTATGATTATAGCCATAGTTTTAGCAGTCTCTTCGTGCAAGCAATTCGTCCTTGCTCCCAGCCTCAGATCCTTTCAATTTTGCAGCCAATTTGTCACGCGTATCGCAGGTATCCACTCGAGGCTTGTGGAAACTCAACCTCAAAAACTCAGTTTTGGAAACACAAATGAAAAAATCTACTTTTACGTATACTTCTGGGTTGTGTCGAGAGAATTCCTGATGCAAGTTTCGATAATTAGGATCGCAGCTTAAGTACTCTTTTTCCGAGCCTTTACGGTCGTAATGAACTATGTCTCTTTGTAACAAGTTGATGAATTTCACGATCAGGTCACGTTGAACACTCATGTACTTAATGTTATATCGGCCACCACGTTTTTCCTTCGTACTATCAACCTCATGTTTCGATTTTTCTCGTAATACGTCCAATTCTCCTCTGCCAAGCCCAAAATTGTCTTGAAACGTCGATTTACACACAGGAACTCACAGCCATCTTTATCGTGGAGTCGATGAATATTGGTGATTTGGCGACGGCTTGGCTGCGACGCTGTTGCTGCATGAACAGGAGTAATATTAACGAGATTGGCAACATATGCTCGCTGTGCTTTTCTATCGATTGATTGGTACTGATCGAAGAGAATTGACCGATTATAGTATGAAAGAGTCGAGTACTTCAATTTACATGTGCATATCAACTCAAGAAGAAAATAAAATTAGAACATAATTATATCAACGTCTATCATATTCTGTACATTTTTATATATTTTTGACAATATTTTTGCAAATATGTCAACCAGATCGATAATTTGTATGAAAAATTATTCATCTCGTAGACAAATGTCCTCGGACGAGTTACGCGAACCCCAGAATTTATCGTAAAAAATATTGAGCGTATGCGCGATATGATAACAATTAATTCACAGAAAAAAATACGTTACTTCAATTCTCTTTCATACATATTTCACGTATTTTATATTCAATATAATATTTTTATTTCCGTTTCTTGGCGTGAGAAAATGCAAAAATTTTGAGTTTAAATTGTCAAAAATTATTCGGATACATATGTCACATTATTAGGAAGAGCTCCATTTAAAAAACTTACCTTAGAGGAAGGCTGTTTTGCTGCGAGCTTTTTTTCTGCCCTTTGCCGTCGCGTATTCCTCACCTTTCGAACGACGCTGCTGATTTTTTTCCCGGGCTCGGATTTTTCTACGTTGTTTTTCAAGCTGCGAGCAAGTTTTATATATAAAAATGTTTGGAATCGCATGCCGAAAATAGATGTACTAGCAAAAATTGAAAATAGCTTCATGCAAAAGTTCGGACCGCGGACCGATGTTGTAAATAACAACACGCGATTGTCGAAAATCCATTAAAAAAAAACTAACGGGATTGTTGTCGTTTCGTTTGCGGGATATTAACTGCATATAAAAATATTCCAGAAAATGCAAACAATCAATTTCGAAAAAAATGTCACTTAACAGGTTTAGACCGCGGATCTTTCAAATAACAGCAAAGTTGAAAGCATAATTAATTAAAAGAATCAGTGGATTTTTCAGGGGACGATTAAAAGTAAAATGTAGAAAATGTTACTAATCCTCTTTCTCTCTCCCCTTTCATGAGTAAATTAAATTTTTTTACTATATTAAAGAACAACTGAAAAAATTTTTGTGTGTATTCACTACAATCAGAAAAAAATGTCCTTAACGAAAGAAGTTTAATTAAATCTTTTTCTGAGTGTATAGATTATTTAATTTTGCTCATTATATGAGCCTCCTGATTTCTCATAAAAGGAGGTTTTTCAATAATAAAAAATGATCATTCCAACACTTTCAAATTACTCAGATGTTTCTGTCTTACCGAAAATATTATTTTCAGAAAATCCGAGAGACCATTAAACGATCAATCAATGTGCGTTATTACAATTAACAACTTTTCAAGTGATTACAAATTTTTAAGTGCTATATTCGAAATATTTAAAAAATGCCACTTTTAAACAAAATAAATAACTTTTCTTATAAATCGGTTTTGGAGATGAAAGCAGTGCTTAGTATCAGGGATACTAAAACGAAGTAGAGAAAATAGAGAAGATTGTTAAATGTTTAATCTATGTCATTTCAAACGTTTATATTTGAAAAATATAAATTTTATCCTTTTTTAAAAGTTTAATTTCAAAGACAGGATTTCATATCACAGAACTATTCAATTTTCGAATTTTTAGTTTACTTTTTCTCAATTCAAAAAATTTATTCAATTAAATATTTTTGATTTTATAAATCTTACGTTCAAACTGTTAATTCTGAAAAACTTTAAATTACAAATTTCAAACAAATATTATCGCCCGAATCTAACATCGAATTTCTAAGGTATACTCTGATTGAAACATTTGTTAAAAAAAAGTATAAAAAACTGAACCCATTTTTACAGAAACCTACAAATAAATCCAATATATTACAACAAAAATTACAGGAAAGTTCAATATTTGTCTATTCTTCGGACGAATTTTGTACTTTTTTGGTATATTGTTGTATTTTATTGTAGTTTTAATGTTTCACAAGAATTTACGAGAAAGAACAACTATAAGAATCTACAGGAATTTACAGGTTTTGCAACCAAGGAGTTATTTTTTTAGCCCTAGTATGAAAGCTATTTAGAATACTTATTGCAATAAACTAATTTCAAATTAGGATGTGCGAATGATTTCTATTACAAAAAAAAAAGCTTCTGTGTTCAAACTTCAAAGAAATTGTAGAATAGTAAGAGATAATAATCGTTATTAAACAACAACAAACTTAAGTTAACCTAACTTAACCTAATTTACGTTTATAGCTTTTTCATAGATATATATTTAAAAACAGCTCTAAACGAAAGTTTTTAGTTGTTTATTGACGATTATTGCTATTTAATATTTTAACATTCCTTTGAAGTTTAAACATAAGATGCTTTTTTGTAATAGCAATCATTTACACATCTTAATTAAAAATGTTCTAATTGCAAATATTCTAAATATTTGTCATCCTAAGTCGAAAAGGAACAACTTTTTGGCTGAAAAACGTATAAATTCTTGTATATTCTTACAGTTGTGCTTTTTTTTGTAAATTCTTCTAGGAAATTAAAACTACAATAAAATACAACAATATGAAAAAGTACCAAATTCGTCCGAATAATAGACAAATGTTGAACTTTCCTGTAATTTTTGTAGTAATAAATTGAATTCATTTGTAGATTTCCGTAACAAACAAAAGTTCTTGGCAAAAATTTAATATATTTTTGTTTAGTTTGTTCACTTCTTCAATAAACTACAAGAATTTACAACATCATTCTTAGTACAGTTTTTCAATATTTCGACTTTTGTGAAATTTTGTATTTCAATGCAAAGATTTGCAATTTTCTGCAATAGTTTACGTAAAATTAAAAGTGAAGTCGAACACCCAAGTTAAATAAAATGTAAAATAATGTAGTTTTCTATAAAGCCTTGTAGATTATTACAACAAAATAAATAAATTATTAAGAAAAAGTTATACAAATTTTCAAAATGAAGACATTTGTACTTTATTGTTTTCTTTTTTACTTTTCTACAAGAAAACATTATCTTTTCTTATTTGATTGTATTTTATTATCAAATTTTGTACATTTTTGCACAAGTTTTAACAAAACTTAATGCTGTAAAAATGTACTTTCTTGTATAATTTTTTCCACCAGGATACTCCTTGTCTTATTTATCTGTTAAATCCTTAATATCTGTTTCTTGAATAAATATTTTAATATCAGCAACAATTAGAATATTCATACTAAATAAAAATGTTAACAATGCAAATATTTTTAGTACAAGGACTAATATTTAGTTATAAATGTAATTCTGTCTTTCAAATTGTATCTTAGCATAGTTACATAATCATTATTTATTTATTCTTTACTGACAATTAATCATGAAAATGACAAAAATATTCAATCAATAACTAGAAAACTTTGTATTTAAAAATATAAATTTAATGATGTGCCTTCTACTTTACAGGTTACCGTATCCAATTCATTCTACGACTGGTGAACAAATTTAGAAAAAAAACTCCAGCACTCAGAAAAATGTTTGCTTGAATCAAACAAGTTCTTATTTCGATATAGGATCCAAAAAATATTTGTTTGATTGAAATAAAATTTATTTGAATTCAAACACACCATTGTTTGACCTAGACAAATTTTATTTGAATCAAACAAATTCTATCTCTGATATAGAGACAAATAAATGTTTGTTCGATTGAAACAAACCTTTTTCTGAGTAAAATTAATTTCTTCAGTGATACAAAAAATTTTATTATTACCATTTATTTACACGTTAGTTCGTTGAGGCCTATTCATATATTATATTCATTTATACGCTGCATGTACTGTACTGTTATATTTTATATTACAATAAATCTTTCAGTGCTCTGACTTCTGGGATTTATGACAGTAAATTTTACCATCTTTTCAATTACTCATTTATCGCCATTTTTTACAATAGTCCTTACATATCCTAAATCATCTAAAACTGTAGAGAGCTGATATAACTGTGAATACTGACATCGTTTCGTTATTATATTATTTTCAAGATATAACTACCATACCATCTCTAAAAATTACTCACTATAATAGATTCGAATTATTCTTATGCCTGGCATTTTTTTTTGTACAAGCCACGAATAACAATTCTGAACTGCGAGTGTTAATTTTTCTCCATAACAAGAAGGATCACATTTTCTTTGTATGAATTTAAAAACAAACTTTGTGCATTAACGAACTTCATCTTTTAGTGAATGTAATTTTTGTTACAAGAATTATCTACTTGCTGATACAAAGCAAAATATATTATCTTCTCTCGCCAGACACCGTATCAAAAACGATTTTACTCTAATTAATTTCATTAAAAATCATTCTTCGCCATTAATCCTCTTTTGCACATGTCCTAAATATCTCGCAAATCCCTCGCTAGCATGTTTAAGAAGACTCAAAGCCAGTTTAATTTTAATTTCAGCAATTTTTCTCATAACGCCAAAAATATTATTTTCCTCTGCCACTGTTTGTTTAGTATTTTCGCTAGTCGAAAAACCAAACCGATCTGTTGTTGTTTCTCCTGAAGTTTTTAGATTTGGATTTGTTGTACTCGAACTCGATGCTGCTTCTGTTCTCGAGAAATCTATTTTTGATGATAATTTTGAAGGAACTGTTTTAGAAGATACTGCTGTCGAAGATTTTGAAGATGCTGTTGAAAAAGTCGAAGATGGTGTCACAGTTTCTGCGGAAGATGAAAGTATAAAATTTTTTGTGGTGCTTTCAGGCTCTACAATTTTTTCCTTTGCCGTGGTCTTCTTATCCTCTTCTTGCCTCTTCTTCTGTATCTTCAGATTCTCTTCGTAAATTTTCTCTTTCGTCTTCACTTCTACAGCACCAGGTATTGCAGAATCAATTATATCCAGAATATCATTACTCAATGGGATTTCCTCTTCCCTATGCTCTTTCTCTAGTTCGCTTTTAGAAGGAATTACCTGTATGACAGATTCCCTCTTCAACCTCTTCACCTTTCCAGAATCTGACCTTCTGATCCTCAGCAATCTAGGTCCATGTTCAACAGCCACAGCAGAAGGTGTAATTTCAATTTCCTCATAAACATCCTCATTCTTCGTTGTCTGGCTCTCGACCTGAGCATAAGCTTGAGGAATATTTACCGAATTTTTCGGAAAATTAAAATTCTGAGCCATCTCTCTTTCAAACTGGGTAGGTTCTTCTGGATCTTGATGACCCACTCTCTTGTTAGCTGCAGTCAAAGAAGGTAACTTCTCATTGGAAGAGTACTCCTTTGGTAGATTACCTACCACAAACTGCCGATTGCCATTCACTTCCTTACCGGCAGAAAAATCAGGTTGCTTCTGCCTCTCATAGTAATTCGGAGTCGCCGGTACGTCAGGGTACTTGAACTCGGAGTTTCTGTAATTAACATCATAAGAATCCTCTAGAGGTCTGTAAATGGGTCCCGATGAGGTTGAGTGCTTCGGTTCAATTTTCTTTGTAGTGGTGCTGTAAGGCTCATCGAAATGTTGATATTTGTAGTAATTCTTCTCATAGTCCTTAATACCTCCGAACTTATTATCATGCTTCGTCATTCCCTGAAGGACTTTCGAGAAAACTTCCTCCTCGCTCTGACCATAATTTCCACCGTACTCGTCAAGATTGTACTTGTAATTCGGTTCCAGCTCGTAATTTCTACGGGCAATGGCTCCACTGAAGGGATAGAGGAAGTAGGACGCCAAACCGAGTCCTAAGCCTACCAAGGACATCACACCAAAGCTGGGCATCACTTCCCTACTCAGGAAATTATAGATCTGAGTACTGATTGGCTTTTGAACCTGTTTTTTCTTGTTCTTCGTGGAATTTGCAACTTTAGTCTCCGGCTCGATTTTTGATTCCTGAATTGCGTTATCGGTACTATTCGAGTCAGACATATTGAGTAATTCGGCAATAGCTGATAAGGCTGACATATCAGAATTGGTACTCTCGGATGGTGATGCTGTAGTTGAAGGCTTACGTCTTCGGTTTTTGTTCTTCTTCCTCTTGTTTGTCTTCCTCCTCTTCGATGTGGACGTAGCTGTTGTTGATGGTGTTTTATCAGATGTGGTCTCAACATCAATTTTGGTTAATTCAGGATTAAAATCAAACTTCAGATCAATTCTAGAATTATCCAGGAGAGCCTGCACGTTCTTAGAATCTTGAACTTTATCCT
Organism: Andricus grossulariae; assembly: GCA_011634705.1. Taxonomy (NCBI): domain Eukaryota; kingdom Metazoa; phylum Arthropoda; class Insecta; order Hymenoptera; family Cynipidae; genus Andricus; species Andricus grossulariae. The sequence continues at coordinate 11,967 of JAABKJ010001080.1, forward strand.
TCTTAACTTCACTCTCTACCTTCTCAATTGTCAAAATCGGGGCATTCACTTTTATAGGCTCGATTTCGATTTTCGTCAAGTCGTTGACTGGTTTCTTCAACTGGGCCTTCAGAACGTTGTTGGCCTTATTTCCAATGGGTTTGATCTTGCTTGGTACTTCTATGCGGTCTTCTTTAATTGGATTTGCTTTTGCTGGAGTTGGTTTTGGAGTTGCTTTTGTAGGAGTTGCTTTTGTTGTTTCGACTGTTGGGTTGGCTACAGGTGTAGTTTTCTTGGTCTCAGAGAAAAGGGAGGCTTTTATTTTGGTTAAAAATATAGGAATTTCGGTTTCTTCCAACTGACTCGTCTGAGTGGTGATCATATGAACAGGTTTGTAAGTAACCTTTTCAATTTTTAAAGTTGCAGGGTTCTCTAGATTCTGTGTTTCAGGTTTAGGAGTAGTCTTCTGTGGATTGAATTTAGGCCTATTTTGAGGATTGGGTTTAGAAGCTTTTGTGGAAGAACTTTTTACTGTAGTTAAACCTTTGTTATTATCTTGGCTCTGACTTGTTGTTTTGGGTTTTTGGGTTGCAGGTGGCTGAAACTTTTTAGTAGTGCTCACTGGTTTTGGAGGGATATTTGTAGTAGAATCTGACTCCTTTGCCTCAATACTAGTAGCTGACATTGGAGTTGTACTTTTGGGAGTAGTACTTTTAGGTGTAGTACTTTGAGTCAGCTTTTCACTTTTCTTCTCACTTAGTGTTGACTTTTCAGGGGTTTGAGTTGGTTTTTCTGTATGTTTTGTTAACTTTTCAGGTTTTGCAGTATATTTTTCAGGCTTCGCTGTCTGTTTTTCTTGTTTTTGAGTTGCTGGCGTGGTTGACTTTCTTATAAGCATGGGAGTAGACTTTTTTGGAACCTGGGTGTTCATCTTTTCGAAAGAAACTGCTGGTTGAGGTGTTGTGACTTTTTCGATAATGCCTGCTAATGGCTTTTGATCATTAGACTCAACTTTTTTTATGGATGATGTTGTCTTCATAACAGTCTGTCCTTCAGTGGAAAAAGGGTATTTAGTTTCCTCTTCTTCAAGAGGAATATTTGGAGTTGTGGAAGGAGGATTTAAAAGAATCCAAGTGGAAATTCCACTAGTGGTAGTTGGTTTTATTTTATGAGCTACTGGGTGTTTTACCATGCTTAACTCTTTTTCTAACTCTTCTTCTGTCAATGCCATGGCTTGTCCAGGGTGGCTGTTTTCAATGTAGCCGAATTTTGAGTTTACAGGTCTCTCGTACGGGAGAGATTTGGTTGAATTGTGATCAAAATTTAAAGGATCCATTACTTCAACCATAGTAGATGTGTCCTTGTTTTCTTGAAAATTTTTCGTCGTCGTATCAACAAAGATTAGTTTGTTTAAGACATCGCTGCCATCTTGTTTATCCTCATTTTTCGTAACATCTCCTGAATTCGATACGTTCAGTAACTGCGTTGCAACTGTCCTCAGTGACTGGTCCATGTACTGAAGATCTTTCAGCTCCCGCTGAGAGTCAGACGTGTGTAACCTACAAAAAAATATCAAATTAAAACGTATTTATAATAATCCTAACAAGATTGAAAAAAAATACCTGCTTGTACTAAAACTTAAAATTGAAATATATATATATATATATAATAAATTAAAATAATCCCATCAAAGGTTGTAAAATGTAAAAAAACTTCGAGAATAAATTTTTCTACTCTTTGAAGTCAAAATACAATTCACTAAATCAATGGATGTCGTTCTAAGAGGACAAACACAAATCGGAATTAAAATATAAACTATGACTGTGATATTAATTACGAAAAAGATACTAATCCACATTGTCTTCTTTGACTAAATTTCTTTTGATTTTCCTTTTAGCATATAATATATAATATATATAATGCATTTTATGGTTATTTATTGGCAAATTTACACATGAACATTTAATTTGATTGATTTGCGTCTATTAAAACTTTTAAGGCTCCTTTTGGGACATGATTTTAAATTTATTTTACCACTAACAAACTCAATCGTCAAAGCATCAAAATTTTTGTAAGTTTTAATGCAAAAACGCTCATAATTTTTTTATTGCGTAACAGTGAATTTTGATGAGAAAATTAACCTAGGTGTAAAAACTAAGATGAAATTAATTAAATTAGTATTTTCCTAAAAATGTACGCTTGTAAACCTAGTTTTTTGTTATTGTTAATAATCATATCACAATTCTTAAAAATCTTAAATGACGGGAAAACTCATAGAAATTTAATTTTAATAACATTATATTTTATACTCATAAAAAAATGTATGAACTATACGTTTCTCGGATAACTTTGATTGTTTTCGATAAGAAAAGTAGAAATATCCCCTAAAACAATCTTAAGTCGGGCCACAAGTCAAGGCCCCTCACTTATTTTGATTGCAACTCGTTCAAAAAATTCTCTGCATTGTTTAATAAAAAGCACCTAGAAGCTCAAAGTCTTTCAAATTGAACGATATAATGACTTTTATCCTAAAAAATTATTGTCGACAGTTAGAGGGCAAAACATCCGAAAAACAGACACAGCGGGACCAGTGCTGGAAAAAAGTACTCTTTCGATGACAATAGTAACGGAATCGGCTTGCTTCTGGAGTTACTATTGTCATTGAAAGGGTAATTTTTTTCTACCATTAGTCCCGCTGTGCCGGCCCACACGCCAACACTCATTAAAGTAAAAAACATTTAAAATGTTATTCTATGCCTAAAAATGATTTTATTATAAACTTCAATTATTTCAAATATTTCCCAGTAAAAAGTGAATTATGGAATATTTCAGAATTTTAACAAATACATTGCATTAAAGAATGTTAAAAAAATATCTGTGAAATTTTTTAAGTTTTTCCTTACATCGACCCCTTTGTGGGGCCAGGTGAAATCAAAAGGTGCAATCAAAAGAGGTGAGGGTTCCATCACCGAAGTTAAGCAGTACTTGCATCGGCTACACTCGGATGGGACTCTCGAACTAACACTTATAATTCTAGATTATCTTTTCATTCTAATAACAAAATTTGGATTAATTTTTCAAATTATATTTTGCTCCCACGAACTTTTCTGAAAAATTGATCGTCACTATTCAAGTCATAGGACGATTTTATAATGTTGAGGAAAACGGAGATTTTGTTCAAATGCGTAAAATTATAATTAGCGCTCTTGAAATGAAAATGTACTTCATAACAATAAAAAACTGACTGAGTGTTTGCCTTGCAATTTTCAACGTTATTTACCTGCATTAAGTTTGAACTGAAATGACTTTACAAAACTAATAACATCTTCCACGCTTTATTAAATATATTTCTGGTTTAAAGCTGAATAAAAAAATTTGTAATATCATAAAAAAAGCGAAATATATTTCACAATTGTATACTCTTATACCTCTCTTAAAAATAATCTTTACAAATTAATCACTCTCGACGTAATAAAGAATAGTAATGAATATTGTAAAGCATTTAAGGGTTGTAAAATGATTGCATAGAAAATGTTCACCACGATATTGTCTTTAAAAAATGTGTTAAATGATAAGAATGTAAAATCAATTGAAGCCATCAATAACCAAATTAATTTGATGTGGAATTTCAATGATATCTATTATTTAAAAATAATATGAAAAAATTCTGAAAGATCTTCTATGCATTTTTAGAGAATATTTAACAACTCATTTTACTTTTGTGCCACAGACTGTATTAATGAAAAAAATATAGACTTGCCTTCAATCAGCAATATTCATTTCTACAGAAAGAAGGTATATGAAAACTAATTTTTTTTAACATTTTCTCTGTGGCCTATCCTGCCATTTTGTAAAAATGGTTTTCTAAAACCTTCCACGTCCTAAGATAATCATAAAATATCATCTGATTTTTTAAAACCCTTAACAAAATTTAAGTGAAGATGATGAATAATAGTTATTTTTAATAATTAAATTATTGAAAACGAAGAACTGCTAGAGACATTTTCAAACATTTAAGAATATTCATTACCTCTTGAGTAATATTAATAATTTGATAAAACCGAGTAATTTGCATCTTCTATGGAATATACTAATAGAATAAAGTAATGAAATCCGTTAAAGAGCTCATTTGATATCAAATTTAATGACTTTCCAAGTATCAACCGGAATTAGAATGAAAAAAAAAGAATCTGAAGATTGCTATTATTATTATTATATCTCAATGAATCCTTTTCAAATCATGCAGGCCGGCGGGTGACTTTTCCAGGATTAGATTGCCAATGAAATATGTTTTTGTACGTGAAAAATAAGACAACCTGTATTTTTTTAATGATCATAGCGACATTTTTACATTTTTTAAGAATATTTCAAAATTGTTGAGGATAAAAGGAGTTTTTTACTCATTTTACTTTAAAAACCGTGCCATTTTTTCAATTTTCGAGATCTTAAGGTTATTATTATTTTTTTTTATCCAGTTCTTTGCACTCTTTCGAAATTAAAAATAAAATTTGTTTTCATAAAAAATGGTAAAGTTAAGTATTCAAATTTTATCTAAAAAGGAAAAAAAAAATTCTCAATAGCCATACCTTTTTTCCGAAATTTTTACGAATAATAGGTACTAATATAGTCTACTTACTATAATTTTTTCCTTATAGGTACTTTTTTTGGTTTTCGGAAAGAAAAAATTATTTTTAATTATTATTCGAAACCTTACCCTTTTTCAACTTTTGAGATTTTAAGGTTTTTCTTGTTCCAGTTTGTCAAGATTTGTCACTCTTTCGAAACCGATGAGAAATACGAAAAAAGAGTAATGAATGGTAAAGCTGGTTCGGAAAAAAAATTAAAACACGAAATTTTCTCAAAATGTTTTATCTTTAAAATTTAGCATTTGTTACATTTTACTGTTATTCTTTATCCTCAATCAGAAAAATGATATTTTATTGGATATCACGATATAATGCGTCAAAAACGGTAGAGCTAGTTACTTTTTCTTTGTTTCCCGCGAAAACCCAAAGACTCAGCCAGCCTCGAATATACATTACGTATCACTCTTAAAATTTTAAACACAAAAAGGTATCTGTTTTGACAAAATTTCGTGTTGTATTAAAAAAAATCAAAACGAGCAAAATTTAAAAAATTTAAAAATTGCAAAAAGGACACCGTTTTTACAAAAAGTCAAACATAATTTTTTTCCCCCGAAAGACAAAAAAACATACCAAATGGGGAATTTATGGTAAGTAAACTATAATAATATCTATTATTCCTACAAATGAGATGGAAGAAGATGTAGAATTCGTGAGACTTTTTTTTCTTTTTTGAGAAAATTAGAATTACATTACCATTTTTTATTATTTGCTTTCCTTTAGGATTTAGAAAGAGTGCTAAAAACTGGTTAAACTGAAACTAGAAAAACCTTAGGATCTTAAAAGTTGAAACAATGGGTTTAAAGTGAAATTAGCAAAAACTCATTTCATTGTTCAAATTTTTAGACATTCGTAAAAATTTAAGACTTTCGCTGTGTTAATTAAAAAAAAATACGTGTCTCCTTATTTTCCACTTGAAAACATATTTCATTGGCAAGTGAATCCGGAACATGTCACTCGCTTTTCTGCATGATTTTAAATGTATTTTCAGTCATCAATGGTCATCCATGTGTCCTTTCGGACACATGGAGCAATTTAAGACTTCCCGTTCGATCATTAAAGTTAAGCAGCGCTTGGCTGGGTTATACTCAGATGGGGGTCGTTGTACTAATAATACTAATTCATGAAAATCATTTTCAACCCAAGCCTTTAATCCAATGGCCCGAAACAATTTTCTTTCAACTTTCTAAGTGGGGAATAAAATTTGTATATCAAAATAATTTTGGTTATTTCACCAAATAATGTTGAAGTTGACTCAGCTTCTGTTGGCTCAACAAAAATATAATTGGAATAAAAAAATAAACAACACGTTTTTGTTTTTTAAACAAAACAGTTCGCCCAGTGTAACTTGTTGGAAAAAGGTAAGAAAATGTTATGAAAAACTTATTATTATCCAATTATTATATATATTTTTAATGTTGCAAAACGAAAAATATTATCTTGGTTTATAAAATTATCTTCACAGATATCGATACCTCCATGTAAAAAGAAAAACCTGTCACTCTCGCGTTGGTCGTCTAAACTAAGTAGTCTGTTTTTTGATTTGGCCCCTGTTTCTAGTACGCTTATGTGGCGCCTAATGTCAAATCAAACTGCAAAAAATTTTAGTAATTAATCCTGTTTGGTTTAGTATATTATTCAGAATTATTTTGAATTCACTTGAAATCCTTTGAATTCTTTTGAATTCTTTGAATTCTTTTGTGTTCTTTGAATTCTTTTGAATTATGTTGAATTGCATAGAGTTCTTTTCAACTTTTTCTAATTCTTTTCATTTTCTCGAAAACTTATGAATTATCTGAATTACCAAATTCCTTGAATTCCCTAAATTCCATGAATTCTCTAAAATCTTCAAATTTCTTGAATTCTCTGAATTTCGTAAATGCTCTGACTACTTTGAATTTTCTAAATTCTTTAAATTGTCTGAATTCTTTGAATTCTCTAAATTCTTTGAATTGCCTGAATTCTTTGAATTCTCTGAATTCTTTGAATTTCTTCTAACTTGATTGAATATTTCTGAATTCTCTGAAGTCCTTGCATTATTTTAAATTTCATGAATTCTCCGAATTTAAGAAATTGTATTAACGCTGGGAGTTCTATGAAGACTGAGAGTTCAATAAATGAACTTCGTTGAGTTCTATAAACTTCAGAAGTTCTATAAACTTCAGAAGTTCTATAACCTCAAGGAATTCTATGAACTCAGGGAGTTTTATAAAATCTTGGAATTCTAATCCCCAAATTCGTTGCATTTTATAAATTCTAGGAATTCCATGAATTCCATGAATTGCACGAATTCAAGACATTCTATTAACTCTGGGAGGTCCATGAACAGTAGGAGTCTTATCAACTTCTAATGTTCTAGAAACTCTGAAACATCTATGAACTCCAAGGTTTCTACAAACGCAGGGAGTTCTATAAACTCCGAGAGTTATAATTCCATTCATTCCTTGCATCATTTTGAAATCCAGGAATTTTATGAATTGCACAAATTCAATGAATTCCATTAACTCTGGGATTTCTATGAACATTGAGAGTTCTATAAACTCCGGGAGTTCAAATTCCATAAATTCGTCGCATTATTATGAATTCTAGGAATACTATGAATTGCACGAATTCAAGGAATTTCATTAACTCTGGGATTTCTTTGGACACAGGGAGTTCTATAAACTCTGGGAGTTCTATAACCTCAGGGAGTTCTGTAACCTCGGCAACTTTTATGATTATTGGGACTTCTATGAACACTGGGAAGAAGTTTTGTTAACTCAAGGAGTTCCATGAATTCATAAAATTCCAAGGACCTTAAAATAATGCACGGAATTGACAAAAATTCAGGGAATTTCGAAGAATTTAAGGAATTTAGTAGAATTCAATAAATTCAGAGAGTTTAAGGAACACAGATACAAATGATTTGAACAACCCGGATAGTAAAAAAGTTTTCCTAAACATTCCTGGAATATTCGAATGAAAGGTTCGGAACATTTTTGAAAAATGTTCCATGAAGGTTCCCGGAAGTAGGTGAATGTCCACGTATCAAAGAAGATCCCTGAGGAAGGTTCGGGGAAAGTTTACGAGGAATTCAATGAATTAAATGAATTAAATTATTAAATTAATATAATGCGAAAGTTTTTACTAACATTCCCCGAACCTTACTTGGGAATCTTACTTGATTCTCGGACATTTACTTACTTCCGGGAACCTTCCTGGAACATTTTTCGGGACTCTCCGAACCTTCCACTGAAATGTTCCACGAATGTTCAGAGAAACTTGTGTGCTATCCGGGAACATGACCAATGTCGAAAGAATTCAACATGGATTGAAAGGAATTCAAGTGAATTAAAAAAATTATAAATTCCATACCACTAAACGCGCGAGTATTACTTACGGAACCTTTCTGCTGTTTGATTTGACATTTAGCGCTGCACATTGCACTATTTATATCGAAATGCTATTTTTCTTTTACTAAATTACACTCAGAAAAAATGATCGCAAGATATTTTTTTTATTCCATGATAAAAACGAATTCTCTGCCAGTCAAAGAAAAGTTTCTTTGATTTTCCTTTATTTTGAAGTTATTTTTGGTTTTGATGAAAAAAATAATATTAAAGCAACAGTTTATTTAAATTAAACCGAATATCTTTCTGAGTCTACAAAAATTTTACATTTATATAATCGAAAACCTTAGATTCTTGTATATTTTTATTTCATATCTTCAATTAAAATATTCTTCAGAAGGAGCTATTCAAGAAGAAGCTTTCCCATAAAATTCCAATGCCTTTCAATTAAAGTTTTAGTCTAAAAAAGTTGTTTTCAGATAAACAAAAAGTGAATTGTGTTTCATTATAACAACTTTTCAGGGATTTTTAAAACTAAAAATAATTTATTTCAATCGGTCCTAGTGAACAGATAGAATAATTCTAAACTCTAATTGTAAGTGACTAACTGAACAACCACAGCTGATACTAAATTACCAACCATTTCGACAGCGTTAAGAAAAATTTTAATATTTCAGGAAACTGTGTATTCCATTGGTAAACTTACTTAATCTATCACGGTAATAGGCAGCACGTTTCCCACAATAAGCCCTTTTAGTTTTATGTCTGATCATGAGTACGTCTTATCGGAAAGGAATAAGGATTTGAAGTGGTTATTGAGAAACTCTTGCATTATACTTATTATTTGTTCAAAAACCTTCTATATATACTGAAAAATTTTATAAAGAACTGAAAAATATTCTTGTTGAATATTACCTCAAGAATCCAATCTTAAACTATTTACATAATTCTATGAAGAACACATTTTATAATGTCAAAATTACTTTCAATTATTTCTGATATACATTATAAATGCATAGTAAAATATTGACATATTATCCTTAATGATATCAACATTTTATTGATCATTAAATATATTTTCTAGTATCTATATCCCCTAAAATAATTGTAAAAAATATTGATATATTTTTACATCATTAATTTAGAATACTACTAAACATAATCTTATGTAATCCTGTTACTGATTTTCGGATTGCTGATTTATGATTGATGAAGATGAATGATGAAGCAAATTGCTAATTAACAAATTATCGCAGAGAAAAATGGGTTACTAGAAAGTGAAGTCGGGAATATATTTTATTATTTCTGCAAAGTTCTTAACTTACCAATAATTTTAAGAATTTTTTCGCACTTCATATGGTAAATTAATAAAAATATACAAATCAATACTTAAATCTATTTTCTATGCTGGCATACACCGTAGGCATAAATAATACTTTTAGGATATATGCAAGAGATACAAAATCAACTAATTATTATGTAACTTATATTACCATTAAATTAAATAATTGATTCATTCACAATTCATATGTTATGAAAAATTATAGTCGATAATACTCTGCATTACGTTTCAATCATTAATACAAAATTTATATTATGCACAATCATGTTAATGTTATAATTAATGTTCAAATATTACATGAATAAAAGTTAAACAAACATTTAATTTTACCTATAACTATAAACTATACATTTCAATAGGAAAGGTCGAAGATTCTTAGCATATTTAATAAATATAATATTTTATAAATTTATTATGGGCCAGCTTAACAATAAACATATATATTTTGGCAAGATGTTTGAAGGTAATACAGATGTATAGTTTAAAGAACTAAAATATAATTCTTAATCATTAAGTTGTGCAAAAAAGATGAAACTCAATAATTATTTTACATTAATTTTGAGTATGCAAAACTTTTCGTGCTTATTGTTAAATGCCTAAATACAATTTCTGAACAAATTTAAGTTCTCGAACAAATCTACGGTCTTTTCAATTTCGGAAGCTACAAACTTCGTCTAAGCACTTCCTTGAGTGGATTGAGTCAAGTTTCAATTTTTTCGCACACTTCTACTAATACCTAATGCATTAGATTAAATTATAATTTACAATATGAGAACACCATCTGATATTACTAACCCTATCCAATTTCTGGATGAAACAACTCTTGTAAATATTTTTTCTCATAATGGAAAAGGGGCTATAAAAAGTTTTCATGTCATATTACTAATAAATTTGAGGCGTTTATCACGTTTTCGACAATAGATTGAGTTTGCTTTATTCAGTCAAGTTTATATCATACCAAATAAAATTGACAACATTTTGCATGTACTTTCTCTATTTTCAACTGAAGATTTGAAACATTTCAATTTACTCTAGTCACAATTTGTTGTTTTTTTGCCGTTGTAAATTTTTCATTTGGAAAACAAAATGCACTTGAAATTTACCATGAGAAAAAAAATGGGACATCGTGTAGTATCAACACAATAAAATAAAATTAGTAAAATTATAATTTAACAATCAGGAAATTAACCCTTAAAGTTATCCCCTTCATGTGATAACATAACTAAAAAGAAAATGGAAAAAATGACTCACGATTAGAAAAAGGCTGGGTATAAAAGACCCCAGGGATAACTTTAAGGGTTAATTACCATTTCAAGATAGTTCCTACAAATAAAATTGAGGAAATTGAATGCAAAGATTTATATATGAACTGAATATTTTCAATGTAAGAAAATAACCGAATGAAAACATTAATTTTCCCATCGTTTTTCAAGAAATGTTCTAAATTTTAATATTACTTTTTGCTTCACTAACTTCCATTTTCCATTCCGAAACCCTGATTTCCCTCTTCTTTGTTTACCCTGTTATGTTTTGTACTGTGTTATCTTTAATATTTCTTGTTTTTGATTAAAATACGGAATACTATACAAAAAAAAAATAAAAATGATTATAGATTGTAATAAAATTAGATAGGAATCTTGAGAAAGTACAGAAGAATACGTTAAGAATTTTTAGTATTATAGGAAAAAAGAATATTAGAGATAGTTGGATAAAATAGAATACCATAGATAAAAACGACATAAATGATCATAAAATAGAACATTGCATATTCTAAGCATCACTTAAGAAATATTCTATCTTTCATTCCCAGCAGGAAGGATTTCTTCAGCCAAGCAATTTTACCATCCTTCTGTTTTTATCTCTTCCTCCTCGTCTTCCTTCTTTTACTTTTCCACTCGTTCCAATTTCTATACTTATGAATGGATTGCTTAACTACTTCCTCAAGGCTGGGAGTAAACCTGATGGTAACTCTATCAGATGATCTAGCAAAGTCTAGAGCACCCGGTAACGCCCACGGAAACAGAAACGCTGCCACTCCTAGAACTCCTGCCGCGAATGCAGCGAAAGGCGCCATAGCTATGCTGAACATGCCATAATGCAAGGGGTTTAGATACTCAAAGTACGAGAAAAGGGAAGTCATCGATTCCATAATGCTTGAGGGCGATATATCTAAACCATATTCGCTATCATCATCGGCATCAGCTGTAGCTAAAGCTGTTGAATCAGATAGTGGTCCACCGGAAGCTCCACTTTGACCTCCACCAAAATTTTCTGCTAAACTGGGAAGCTGATTGGTGACACCAGATAAATTCGGAAAATTGGGACGTGGAATACTCAAAATGGCTTCAGATCCGGCAGCATCATTAGCTTGACCAGGTCCAGGTTCCAAAGCTGATGATGACTGAAGCGCCTGAGAAGCATCAGCTGCTGGAGCAACACCAGATGCTGTCTCAACTGCTGGAGCATTTGCTGCATCTGATGTTGAAACTGCAGATGATTCTCCTCCAGTTTCAGGAGTATCAGCAGCATTTCCTGCACCTTGTACTTCATTAGCAAATTCTACCTCATTAGAACTCGAAGGTCCAATCTGAATATTTGTACCCTGAAATATCTCGAAAGTGTCTAGATTATCATCTACTGCTGGATTATTCTCCACTTCTTGATTTCCCTCTACTGCTGGATTTGCTGTATCCTTAACAGGCTGATAAGGATTATTTTGAGTTGGAGTATAATAATTCTTATCGTAAATATCAGAACTTGCTGTTGGTTTATTTGTATACTGAGGACCATCTGTATATACAGGACCATTTGTGTACTGACTTGTGAATTGATTTGTGTACTGAATATCATTTGTAAACTGACCATCATACTTATCAGTTGCAACGTTACCATCCGGATTCTTCTGGCCTTCAGTAGCATATTGGTCCTCTCCAGTTGAACTAGTTGCAGGACTTGTGAAAACATTTGTATTCAAGATATGAGAATTGATGACAATATTCAGATCTGTACAACCTTCCTTACTTTGTATCTTATTCTTCACTTTCGTTATTGAGTTTATCATTATTGTTGGACAATCATCCTTTACGCCAGGTGCAGAAGTCTCGCCAATATTCGAGGAATTCATCATCTCATCATCCATGAACATGATGTGAACATTCGGTGGAGAACTAGGTTTTTGGTTAGCTATAACAGGTTTACTCGGTGAATAATTTGATTCTGTGTGTGTTACGTCAGGTTTTTTGGACCCAGTGTTAGAAATATGAACAACAGTGTTCTGGCTAATGTCAGAAATTGGTCTATAAACTGGTCTTCGTTTTAGGACAGGATCTTGAAGATGATTTATAATCGTGTCAAACTGAGGAGATGAAAAGTAGTACTGAGGTTTAATAAATTCTCCATTGTCAATTTTATCAACAATCTGTTCTTTCTCTATGGGTTTCAAAGGAGTATTGGGTTCCAGATCTTCATAGATTGGCTCGAAAGTGTTGCTAATTGGTTTCTCAGATTCTTGTGCCACTAAGTGACTCTGATTGGTTGCAAATGCTGGGATTTTTAGCCACTGGATCATTTCTTGCATTGATGGATGCATGGAAGTTTCTGGGTTGTTGGTGATGTGTTTATTTCCAGAATCTTCTGGTATCTTATGAATTTTATGCACACTTGGTTTCTTGGTAGCATCTTCTGGAAAAGTTGTATATTTCTCGTAATTGTACAAATCTTCCATACTTTGGAGACCGTCACTCGGCCAATTCTTCAGATGAGAATTGAAGGCCACTTTAGAGTTCGGCCTGGGTGTTACCACTTTTGTGGAAGAGTCCTTAAAATTATCTATTGTTATCAGATTTAATGGTTTTACTTTATTTGTTTGAAGATTGTCTTTCGCGTCTATTTTATTAGATAAATTTGATGTCTTATTTTGTGAAATTGTACTCAGTTTCACGATATTTATTTTTCCTTTCTCAGTTTTCGTATTGTTTTTGACGACCTTGTTCAAGTTCTTGATCCTATCCTTCGAATTTAATTTAATTGGAATATGATTGTTAGGTATGGTCTTCACGTAATTCTGAGTTCTGGAAGAAATTCTTCTTCCCTCGAATACTGATTTATTTTCGCTCTCCTTGATCTTGCGTTCACCTTGATTTCGAGCTTTAATTGAGAAATTGTCCTCCGATGCGTGATTTGAAATTGGAATCGGAATGACCCTGCTGCTCACCTCGCCAATAATGTTCTTCCTAAAATGATGAGATCCTCCGGAAAAATAATGCCTGTTTTCATCGCTTTTGATACTGCTTCTTCTCTGAAGATAAGACTTACCAATCCAATCACTTCCTACCTGATAATTATGGGAATTGTCGACAAACGATCGCGCTTTTTCCGAAGCGGAATAGTTTAATCTTATAGTAGGTCTATTACTAGTTAGCGATGGTATAATATTTTCGTAATCATAGCTATTATAAATTAGTCTATTATTTCCTCCATTGCCTATATACCTGCTATTGCTTAGGACAGTATGAGAACCGCCCCCGCTTCTCATTTGAACGGGTTTCCATCCATTTGCGTCAACTTCCGCTCTGCTTGCCTCCAATGGAGCTGTAACAAATAATAAATAATAAACAATTAGAATAGTTTATTACCATTAATTTGAACATTTTTCTTATGTTTTGATAAAAATTCACACTGCAGAATTATTTAACCTGTTATACTTAAAATTCTTCTAATAAAGTCGTGTTTAATTTATTTTAAACTAATTGGGTCAGTATTTGTTCTTATGTCTTACAAGTATGAGCAAATTTTAACATCCCACAATAATTAATATTCCATTATACAAAGCAAAAACTCAAAATCGTTGAAATGTAAAAAAAAAATATTTAATGATTCGATTCTGATCGTCTTATTTTCCAAATTCATGGGATATTGTAAATTGAAAAGCGTCACAACATTACCATGTAAGTGCAACTTTTTTCAAAAAAAAATTTATGAGCATAAAAATTCTCTTAAGTTCAACCGCATGCTAATTTACTTGAAAACAGTGAAAAAGTGACATATTTTAACCTAAAAAGTGATATAACTAATGTTCTTTTGAATTATTTCCACTTCAAGCATTCAAGCTGATTTTTTCAATCATTCAGTTGAATAGAAACCAATTGAAAAATATGAAAAAATTAATTGGATTTCGTAATTTTAACATAATTTTTGAAACATTTAAGAGTATTCCAAAGAATTTGAAAGAATTTTTAATGAATTAATAAGAATTCAGGATGAATTCCCAATGAATTTGATTAAACTACAAAACAGATTTTAAAATCTCTTCAAATCTTTTAAATCCTACGAAACCCCTTAATTCGCGTGAATTCTACAAAATTGATTAGAATTCCTTGAGAGCTTTTAAAAATATTTAAATCAATGGAAATCTTATGAAACTTCCTTTAAAACCGCACGAAATTTGTTTAAATCCTCTATAATCATTAAAATCTTTGGAAATCTTTTCAAATTGTATAAATTCCTTAAAAATGTTTTGCAATATTTTAAAATACCCTAAAATCTTTTAAATTCATTGAAATTCCATCAAGTTATTGAAATAAATTGAAAATTGCTTGGAATCTTCTGAAATGTACTAAAATTATTAAATTTCTGTAAAATCTTTGGAAATACATAAAAAAAATACGAAAACCTATGAAATCTATATCCGTGAAATCTGGTCCTTGGAAATGTTATTTAATTTCTAAAAAGTGCTTTCTAAGCGTGTTTAATATTCTAAAACATTTTTAATTATTTAAAATCTTTTGAAAACTTTTAAATCTTTTTAAAGCTCTTGAAATTGTCTCGGAAGTTTTGAAAATACCCTAAAATCTAGTCTAGGTTAAGGTGTCAGAATGAGTTGGTATTTGGATATATCATTTTACGGCGAAAATAAAGGAAACCGTATTTCAGAATTTATTAAAAACACATTGTGGATTTGTTACAATCATTTGAAGATTACCTGCAAATTTTTGAAAAATTTAACGAAGGTTTTTTCAAAATCATTTTTTATATGTTTTTCGGTATCAACGACAGTTACAAAGAAATGTTCAGATAAAAATTGAAAAATCTAGAAAAAGTTCTATAAAAACACCTCTTACTCTTTTGTTGTTTTTTTATATTAGCAAAAACGTTTTAAAAATAATGGAAAAAATAAAAAGGTGGTGTTTTCTTATATTTTGTTTACAGTTTCGAATTATATAAGAAAGGTATCCCATCAGTTTTATGAGGAACAAGCCTTTTTGAGTTCAAGGAAAATTTTTTTTCTATAAATATAATTTCTTTGTTATAAATGATGCAAAATATAACAAAAGAGCAAGACATATTTTTTGTAAAACTTTTATAGGTGTATAAACCTTTATCTAAACATTTTCTGTACCTTTCGTTGTGTCCGAGAAAAATGCTAGAATTCGATTTTTCACAAATAATTTTTTAAATATGAAGCAGTAATTTAACAAGAAAGAAACTCACGAGATATGCCGTAAATCCAAAAAAAAATTGTGAAGTAACTGTGAAATACTTTTTCTTTTATTTTCACCATAGGATGATATATCCAAATACCAAATCATTCTGATATCCTAAGCTCGACCTCTCTGCCTGATCTGGAATGGAATTGGTGAAGTAATCTTTTTATTTTTGAAAGTAACTATAGTAACTTTATCTTAAAAAAGAGACTAAAACAGACTTAAGAAAAAAAGTGGCTGTCTGGCAGCCCTGCCGGACAGGGACAAGGGATGGATAGGAAGATAGGTATTATCTCTTAAGAAACTGCTGCAATTAATTAGAGCCCTATCATTACTATTGATCTAATTAAATTCTGCAGATTGACCTGCAACTGCGAAAGCATTTAATGAATGGAAATCATTAACGCTAGTGAATGAATGAAAGGTCTATTAATATCACAGTTGAATAGCTATTTGCCTCAGTCGAATAGTATTCTCTTCGTCGATAATCTGAGATTGTAAAGAGCTCGTTAACTATAGGTTGTTAATGTTCTAAGTCACGCATGTCTGTGAGTAACAGATATATATTATATTTACAATTTCAAGTAGAAAGATTCACTACTAGTATTACTATGATCTAATGTGAGCATTAGACCATTCACAAGTGACTTTCGCTGAAAGCAAACTATAATGATTCTATAATATATAATATTGATGTACAACTTAGCATTTCGCGAATGGTACTAAATTTCAATGTTATTTATGGACCATGAGGGTGTAATTTTAGAGTGATATTTGCTTCCTCTTTCTTCGTAAGGAACTGCGGTAGCAGACAATCTAGAAGATAGATTTTCGATTTCACTTAAGTTGAGGTCGATCACGAAAGAAAACAGTTTTAACAACTTTCTGATATATTTCACACTATTACTTTAAATATTGCCCGATTTCTAATTACATATATGTCAATATATATTAGGGTGGGCAAAAAAGTTTCTTCTTGAAAAGTGAAAACGCTTTTCGATTCTTTCAAAATATAAGTCAAATAAAAAGGTTTGACTGCTACAAGAGCTCGATCGGATGATTCTAAGTGCTGAATCCAAAATGTCTAAGTTAAAAACTGTAGAAAATTCGAAAAGTTATTTTCATTTTTGAAATAATTTTTTTTTCGTAACAACAAATGAATAAAAAATTATTGGGATGATCATTTAGGACATCTATTAGATTCAGGCTGGCCACTGACCGGGAAAACCGCGAATTAGCCTTTTGCAATAAATATTGTCCTAATCTTAGACAAAAAAATGTATTTGGAATTGTTTCAAATTTTACCAACCATCTCCGTTAAAATATTGAGGATCATTTTATATTTAAGATTTTAAAGTTAATGTTTCGTTCAAATGCTTAATTTTCAAATGCTCCTTTTATACTATATATCTAAGAATTTAAAACTTGTGTTGATGGAACGATCAAATTCTAAAATTCCTTTTATATTTACCACAGTAATTACATAGGTATCTTGAATTTATATAATTAATTACTAATAATCGGCATAATGAAGTTATAATTTAGAGATACTCTAAATGTTTCGCAAATTAATTGCAAACCCGTTTCCCGAGAAAAACTGATTTGAATTTGGAGAGTTCCATAAGCACTATTCTACTATTTGGTAGAAAATTTCATTACTTTGATGAAAATTCAACTATCATCTCAAAAAGTCATATTTTTTTGTCTAAAATTCAACTGTTTTGTTGAAAATTTGCCTTTTTGAAATAGAAAATCCATCCTTTTGGGTGGAAAATTCATCTTTTGGTAGAAAAGTCATGTTTTCTGGTTCAAAATTCCCATCTTTTTTGGAAATTGCAGTATATTTCGACTTTAAATCTTAGGAATATGGTACCTATATTAATATCATTTAAAAGAATACATAAGCCTATTATTTCCCTATTTTCTTGAAAAAGCACCCAACTGGCTGGGAAATCTGAAATTATTTTTACAATAATTTACATTATATATTTTACCTTGGAGTTGTAAAATGTTTAATTCCTTTCAAAAGTTATATAATAAGGCAATCAATATTAAATCATTATTATTATGATTATAAGCGCTTAAATTTCAACCGTAAAAAATGTAATTTTTGATCGGGAAAAACGGAAAATAGCCTGGATTTTTTTGAAGGTTGAGTGGCCACCCTGTAGAGCAACCCGTTGACCTCGGTTCCTGATGTAAGAAATTATCAAAACTTCAAAAAAAATTTAATTTTAAGAAAATTAGTCTAAAAAATCGTAATTTCAAAATATTTTTACTTCAAAAATGGACACTTTTCACTCCTCATTATAATTTTTTTTACATTCTTTTCCTAACGCTAAAAGCTGTTTTTATTTAAACCGGCTTATCCTATCTACAACTTTTTGAAATGAAAACAATTTTATAGGTTTCATATCTACACCTTTTGGTGACATCTCATTAACAAAGGAAAATGATTGAAAACCAGTCATATGATTTTTTTGTTTTAGATAATTGACTTAATTTCTTAATTATGAAATATTTTGAATATTTAAACACATTTTTAGATTATTAAATACTTTTAGATTTATAAACGGAGAGAATAATGCATATATTTATCACACTAGTATAAAAGTTACTATGATATAAGTAAAGGTTTGATTTGTAATTATCATTATTGACCTTAGTATTGTTTCAAGTTCATGGTTCGGTTGAATTTTCCGTTAAAAAAATCTTTGCTACGACCGATTTTGAAGAAATTCATTTTTAACTTCAAAAAATTCAAACATTCAGTCTTTCTTGAAGAGCCAAATTGTTAATTGGAAAAATTTCAACAAAAAAAACGGTTTGCTATACCTTAATATCACTTTGTTTTTTTTAACTTGATTTTTCGATTTTAAGAGGTAAAAATGGGATTTTCACAATTTCACACGATAATAAAACTTGGAACAAATAATAAAGTTTGATTTAGATAATCTGAGAATAGTTTTTCCTTCTTAAAAATACTTATTCTTCATTTGAGTTTATGGTAACAAAAATGTTTTCAGCGAAATGTATAATTATTTCTGACTTAAAGAATCTCGAATAATACAATTATTATTATCTGATCAATTTATGATTAATTGTATCATCAGACATTTTTATAAAATTAGATATTATTATACATTTCACTAAAAATCTTTTGTTAATTATAGACAAATATAAACAACACAATTTTTCAATAATAAAGAACCATCCTAAGGTTACCTAAATAAAAAAACGGCTTCATTGATTGATACGAAACTTGCAAAAAAAATTTTAGACATGCATTAGAACTCAAATACATTGTTAAGAAAATTTTACCAATATTTTTTCTTTGCGTTTAAAAAATTTTGAAAAGCTAATAATATTTTTAGTACATCAGGGACCGAAAAAATATCCAGCTAACAATATTATGCTGAAAAAAATCATGCCGAATTTAAATCTCTAGCTACTACAAAAAAGCAATAATTTTCAATTGCCTATAAGCGTCAAAAATTCAAATGAAAAATTATTTTCTTATAACTCCAATAGATGTCCTAAATGATGGTCCTAATAATTTCTTATTAATTTGTTGCTACGAGTAAAAAAATTAATTAAATTATAAAGATCATGTTTTGATCGATTTCTAGAAATCAAACTTCATTAATTGACTCATATTTTGAAAAATTGGAAAGCGTTTTCACTTTCTAAGAAAAGCCTTTTCTGGACTCACATTGAAAAATCTACAATCTGAAATTTGAATAATTCAGAAAGAAACAAATTAAAATCAAACCATTCTAAATTTCACAAGTATTTCATAACAAAAGGTTTATCATTTTCGGAATGTAATTATTATTAATGGGAATTGTAACAATTTAGACAATTTGAGACATAAATGTGTCAATTCCAAAATGTTTATAATTTGGTTTTCATTCTAAAATATCTGATATATATATATATATATATATATATATAC